>JAWWLV010000002.1:4334367-4351236 GCA_035041135.1 Platyrinchus mystaceus
TCCAACCTGGCCTTGGACACTTCCAGGGATCCAGGGGCAGCCACAGCTTCTCTGGGCAACCTGTGCCAGAGCCTCCCCACCCTCACAGGGAAGAGTTTTTTCCTAATGTCTCATCTAAACCCACTCCCTGTCAGTTTGATGCACTGAAACTGCTGAACTGCATCTCACACACTGGTCAGTTTGGTGCCTGGACTCTCTCTGGTCTAGCAAAGCCCCACAGAAACTTTGTGGTGCAAACAAGAAAGGAAGCTGTAGGACTTTGGACCAGCTCCTGATGTCCCTCCCGTTTCTGTCTTGGCTTGGCTACTGGGGAGGATTCTGGAGAAGAGTGGTAGGACCCTGGATTAACATTCTCAGGAAAAAAAAAAAAAGAGTAGGAGGCCTGGCAAGTAAGTTTTCACTCTCCCCATGATTCACCAGGAATGTCTCCACCAGGAGAAAAATAGGCTCAGCTTAATGGCATCTTTAGTGGTGACATATTTCTTTATGAACTGCCAGTTAGTTACTGGAACAGCCTCAACACAGAACAAGAGTGACTTCTAGTGCAGTCCAGGAATATGGCAAGGGTTATTGCTTGGCATTATCCCTACATGTGTTTGAGTTCATCAGCCTGTGCTGCCTTATGCAAATTAGACTTGGTCTGAACTGCAGAGTGCCTGCAAAAGTGACGGGGATGTGGCTGCCCTGGTGAAAGCAAAAGCCTTGTCATGTTCCATCTTACAGACACAGAAAGCCAGGGCATCCCAGGTAACTTCATAAAGCAGCAGTGCACACATGGCTGCTGGTGGCAGCAAACTGGATTTCCTGAGAGCAGACTTTTCAACTACAGTGATGTAGTTACTTCACTGACCAGCTTGAGAGCTGAGAGTGCTGCCCCCCCCGCATGATATTCCTAAAGGAGGCTGAAGCATCTCCTCTCCACCTCCATCACTGACCCTTCAGAGCCACTCTGACACTCTCTCCAGAGAGTCCTGTTCTCTCTGCTTGTATTTTTTGTAGCTTTACACTGTCTTCAACTAATGGCAAGTAAAACCAAGCCCCCAGTATGCTTCTACTGAAAGTGTTTTGTATAAAACAGTAGACAGAGAGGAACGGAAAAGGATAAAATTGAAATGTCAGAGTGGGGTGAAAATAAATGGTTAATACAGTTCCTACTTGGTGCTGCCTTCGTGCAAACACGATGTCAGCTCAAAAGTGCTGGCAAGTGAAACCAGGAGGGATGGATCTCAGCTGAACAGCATACATTCCCTGGGAAAGAGAACACAGAAGTTGCCTATAACTGCACATGGCTATCCTGTTTGTACAAGATCAAATTCTTTCCTGTGCACGTAGCAGCCTCTCAAGAATCACAGTCCATGACGTCACCCAGTGCCAAATGCCTTCCTCGTGGCTCTGCTTTTAACACTGGAGCCCCCAAAACAACTGGATGGAATAAGAGTGTCACACACAGTCACTGCAGGTGAAACTCTGGGTGCCAACTCATCATGGAATCACAGAATGGTTTGGGTTGGAGGGGACCTTAAAGGTAATCCTGTTCCACCCCCTGACACGGGCAGGGACACCTACCACTGGATCAGGTTGCTCAAAGCCTGGTGCAACCCGTCCAGCCCTTGTCCTGAACACTTCCAGGGATGGGGCAGCCACAGATTCTCTGGGAAACCTGTGCCAGGGCCACACCCCCCTCACAGGGAAGAACTTCTTCCTAATATCTGATCTCAACCTACTCTCTGAGTTTGAAGCCATTCCCCCTTTTTCTATCACTCCATGCCTTTCAAAAATTCTCACTCTGCCTTTCTTGCAGGCTCCCTTCAGGTACTGGAAGGTCTTCACTTCTGCAAGCCAGGATTTCACAGGGAGATTATCACATCCCATCCATTTAGGGATCCAATGAAGCCAGCCAGAATCATCCTCCAATCACTTAGGAAAGAAAGAGACCCCTCCAAGAGGACCAGGCACCCCAGAAACCTACTCAAAATGCTCCAAATTGCCCCAGTCAGGAACCTTTCCCCACCCTGCCCTGAAGTGCCTTGAAGACCTGAATATAAGTGATGGGAAAGTCTGATCATAAGTGATGGGAAAGTCTGATCAAGTTCTGATACCCAAGTATTCAAAGCCCATCAGCAAATTCTGGTATGCTTACTGCCAGAAATTCAAAACCACAAGGAAAACCACAAAGCACCGAGCCTTCAGCAAGTTGGTCTCTTCAGTCCCAAGCATCACCCTGCTGATCAGAATGCCTGAATATGTTTTTGAACTTTAGGGGCTCTCCACTGCAAACATACCTTGACATATCCTCTCCCTCCATAGAAAACACCCTTGGAATAACAGTTGGTTTGAATGCAGGGAAGAGCCACTTTTTTTCCAGCGGCATAAGTTGCTTGGGAATATTTCACTAGAACCCTGGAGCAAATAGAGACCTCACTGAAAATGAGAGTGTTCATAGGGAAGAGTGATTCCATATGAGTTTTAAGTTTCAGATTTCACAAAATGTTTTGCTGTAACATTTTTCAAGGGAAAAGTTCCAAGTTTAGAGCCTGAAATGGTTTCATTTAAAACAATGTTCCTTTCTTCTACAGATTTCGGTTTCCAAGCTGGGTTGTTGAAGATGGACTGAAATGTAAGACATTTTTCATGTCCTCAGCAGGTCCAATAACATGCTCTTCTCTTTTTATTAGAGGTGTGATTTCTACCGCCTCAGATGCCAAAGGGAAAAAGAGATACCGCTCATCTTTTTCATTCCTATTTAAAAAACTCTTCCCCACCCTGACACAGGGAAAAGAAAAAAGCCAAAATAGCTTGTTCTAGGTGTGTTTGTGCCTCTGTCTCCCAGATAAAATAGCCCTTAGTGCCTCAGTGTAATGGCTGAGCACAAGTGTATGACTTTGCCCTGAGCAGTGGAGCCCGTTCAGCTTGGAGAGCAGAGATTTAAGGCTAATGAGCAGCTGGTTTGGTTTAGACAAAAGCTGCATCATTCACCTATGGCTCTGTTGAGTTCTCTGCTACCAGAAAACCTCCAGCAATCCTTGGAAGACAGTCTCAAAGAGTTTCCTGCAATGTCCATAAGAAATGGCTTTAATACCACACCCAGCATAAGAATTTGCTGTATGTTCCCGACTGCTGCCAAGGCTCTGACTCCCTTTCCTGCATCTTTAGTTCCCGGGCAAAGCTACATTTCCAATCTGTGCACAATGGTCAGCTTCATCTCTTGCAGTTTATGAACTTGAACACAAAGGCCATTCTCATTGCCACTGGAAGGAGTGAATCTCCCCTCATTCCCTGGAAAAGGAAAAACAGTGTCTGCCAAGGCAGACACTCCGGCCTAACCTTCTTTTCATATAACACAAGGAAAAAGCACCTCTATAACTTTCTTACAGTGATGACAACCAAGTCCCTGGAGACATGGGGTTTATTTCTAGCTCTGACACAGACACCTGGTGTGAACTTGCACATTCCTGAAGACCTGTCTCTGGCTGAATCAACCCTTTAAAATCTGAGTAACTCATCACATTGAATAAATCTCTGAGGAACATAAAATGCTACTCTGTGCTTGAGAAATAGAACCACATGCAGAAAATTCTCTGCAGCTTCAGTGTTCAACAAAATAAGCATCTTGACTCTTTGTTTTCTAATGCCAAGTTTCTTTCCAAAAAAAATGTTCCTAATCCTTAGTGCCAGCCTAATTTGTGAGTGGTTTATCATGGACTCAGAGAGAAGCTGCCTCTCACCCTGGCCAGGATTCAACCCAGCTAATGGCAGGCACTGAGCTCCTCGAGTCTGCCCGAGGTCTTTACGTGCTTAATGAAGGGACAGACGATGCTGTAAGGCAGTTCAGATGTTGATAGAGCTGAGTCACCCCCTCTCTGTAACCTGAACACGCTAGACATGACTATAAAGAAAATAGTAACCACTATTTTGGGGGCAAACGCCAACTTTTCACATCCATCAATCACTGGAAGGCCCCACTAAGCCAGGGTGTAAGCTCACTGCTGTGCTTTATTTAAGACCTGCACGCAGCAGGAGTGCAAGAATGTTTCTAGGCCTGAAGCCTCAGCCGGAGCCAACCCAGCTAAATTTTCCATGGAAAGCTTTAGTTTGAGGGAGGAGAGCAGGGTGGAGGTAATAGTATCAGTCACTTAGTGACAAACTCCTGCCTGGCATTGGCTCCCCAAGGAATGAGCCAGCTGCAGTCACTGCTGCCAGCCTTCAACATCATCAACCAACTGAAGGGGCCCTATTCATATCTGAGTAATGCTTATTTTAGCCAGGAGATTCAGCCCTGGGAATCTCTTTGAGGACAAGATAAGCCCAGTGGGGTTTGGCCAGTTAATGCCTATCCATATCACTTGGTATCCAAACACCAGCTCAAAATACAGGACAAATATCCATTGCACCTAGGAAGAAGAACAGGCGAGAGACTGCCCTTACTTCGTGGATATGGGAAAAGAAAGACAAGGATTGTGGCAAAAACACCACTCTAACTGCTCCAACATATGGTAGAAAGGGCAATCAATACCTGTACCTTCATGATTAATGTTCCAATTGTAGGAAGCTTTCACCACTTCACATCAGCAAGAAAATCACAATCTTTTCCTTTCCAGGCTCTACTAATATCCTAAAATCACAAGAGCTTTAGGTGTTGCCTGACTCTCACACCCAGGTCCTTCAAATGCTCCATGCCAATAACAAAACCATTATCTGACTCTTCTCTACACAGCGAGCTCATAAATATTTACAGAGAGAACAGAGTATCTGGCTTGATGCTCCCTATTTTCTGAGGCTGAGCTTCCAGCCCATGAAACATCACAGCTCAGACTGGTGCCGTGACCTGACATTGCCAGAACATGCTTCATGTCTGCCCCAGCAGAAGGATTCAGACCCACCTTTGTAGCTTCAGGCTTGGTGTTTCCCGATTGTGGTCTCCACATGCTGCCTCCACCCTGGACCTTGTGCTGCTCCCTCCAATCTCAGCAGTACCAACAGCACCCACCTCACCCGCTTCGCTTCCCCAGGGGCCACAGAAGAAGCTGTGCTGTATAGTCTCACTTCTGATAGCCAGTTCTGTGCAGGCCAAGGAGAGTTTCCTCTCAGAGCTGTCCCACCTTTAAGAAGCCCAGATTTTAACCACTCACACAAGGAGTGCAAACAATACAATCTGTTTCACTGAGTGTAGTTTTGCCACAGTCTGAGAGTTCAGACAAATGATTGAATGGGTCCTGTTTGGCAACAACACACACGAAACCTAAAATCAAGCCGTTTTAGAGTGTCTTACACCAGTCAGCACATGCTTTTAGGTGCTTAAAATAGGCCACACTGCAACAAATCCCTGCCACCAGCTAAAGACCCAAAGTAATTCTCCTTCTTGGCTTACTATCAAACATACATCCGATGAAAGATGAGCACAGTCCCACAGGAAGCTATCAGAGCTGAGAAAGCTCCTCAGGCACCACTTGGGAAACGGATACTTCTTCCTGCCAAGCTGCAAGATACTACTACAGGCAAACTGATGGGTGACTCTGACACCTTTCTGCTGTCACCCCTGTGTTGGTGTTGGCAGCTGACAGTGAGAACAGGAGAGAACAGAAGTCACTGAGGTAACTCGAATGCCTGATGTGGGCACATCATTTACTGCTTCAGGTCAGCTACCTGTCTTTTCAGAGAAGTCCTGGAGCTTCTCATCTCCTTTTCCTTATGCACGGCAGCCTGCAGGACAGATGGAAGAGATGCTGGAGTAAAGGTTGTATCTGGTGTGAATAAGGGTGAAAGCATTTTGGCTGGGAATGAGTGGGTATGCGAAGGCTCGGGAGTTGTGATTCATGAAATGCTTCCCTTCCACAGCAGTTCCCCACCTTGCAAAGAGCGAGTCGTTGGCGCTGGGGAGCAGGAACTGTGGCCAGGCGTTTGCCAGGAATGTTTCTGGGTCAAGCGCCAAGGCCCGAGCTGTGTGTCAGCCAGAGCGTCTCCTCAGAGCAGCTCTGATGGAGCATCACCAGCAACAAAGCAACACTTCCTGAAACTACTGCAAGGGAAGATAGAAAATTCAGCCTGCCTGAATCCAAGAGGGCGTCAAACGCACAAGGATCGTGTTTTCTCTCCGGTTCCAAATAAAATCCCCAGCATAGATATGTTGAATGGTCCCAAGGAGCAAATTCAGCAGTAGCTGGGCCTGAGAGATCACAAGCACTGGAAAACTGGAGTGCAAGCTGAGCTGCAGTGGCACAGGATTTCTCTCTCCCTGACACCATGGGCTATCGTAGCTGTGCGTGCCCCTGGTGTAACACTGGAAATGATCTCTTCCAAGCACACTGGTCCTTGTCCTGACCTCTGTTCCCCTGCTGGGGAATGCATAAGCAAGGGGGATGCTCCATGTGCTCCACACAGCCGAGATTTTAAATGCTGGAAATCTCACAGCAGGGCTATCCTCTCTGCCTCAAATCCAGCCCAATACTCTCCTCTTGTGAAGACAACTCGAGGATGAGCACAGGAATATTTTAATCAGACTCTCAGCAATATTCAAGACCAGTGAAATGTTTAAAATTGGCGCAGAGAACAAACCAGCAAGGCCCCCATAATCAACATTGTCAACTCTTGCAATACCCAATATTTTATTCAAAATGCTGCTCTGGGAATCATTTTGTTGAAAAAAAGGATCAATTACAGTTCAGGAAGGCCTGGGGAATAGGAACGAACAAGCCAAAAAGATTTAGAAATAGAAGATGTAGAAAAAGGAATTTTGTGGTTTTTAGCCTTCGATGTTCTGACTTAACTGTTCCTAAACCAAGAGGGACCAACAATACTTACTAAGACCTTGTTTGATTAGAAAGGTATCAAAAGCAATGCCAAGGTTAAAATATCAGGAGTCAGTGTTAATTGTTCCTAAAGGGAAACTTCAAGACCGGGGGAAAAAAAAAAATCAGTTTCCTTATTAACTGAGGGAGTTACCCCTTTAAGCATCAATAACTTTGCAGAACAGAACACAAAGCAGTGAAACCAGACAGTTTGGCTTGGGAATGACACGATATGCACTACTTAGCATGGTTTGACATGCAGTCATATCTCAAAGTCTAGGCAAAATACAGACAAATCAGAAGTGCAAAGTTCTTTTGCCTGCCTTGGAAAGGAAATGTGTATCTGCTGCTCTACAAAGAAACAAGATTCCTGCAAAACAAGAGTTCACATCCGTGCACAAATACCAAGTTCCCTTCTCCTGAGCCACTGGCAAAAGGACCAACCTTCCATGCTCAAATTAACATTTCCACTCTTACAATCCAGCACGCAAGTGGGAAAGCCACAGACTCACAGTCAAACCCAGAAACCATAGATTCATCTATAGAAATTACAGCTCCTGTCACCATGAAATTATCTGGGAACCAACTGATCTCTGGCATTCCAAGAAAAAGGAATGGTCCCACTCTCTCCTGAGCCATGAAGGGCTGCTGTGGAGGAAATCTTCCTTCCTGGCACTCTGGCAAAGCGAGTGCAAGAGCAATCACAGCAGTGTCTGAGGACAGGACACTGCTCTGAGCCAAAGTATTACTAATGCCAGTGTGCTGAGCAAACACAGGCCCATGTGGGTATGGATTTGTGGGTGGGCAGTTGCTGGAGGAAACGTTCATCTCTGTGGGGTGGAAAGAGCAACAAAAATGTCCTAAGACCAGGGAAGATCAAACAGGAGTAAAAGTACTTATTTATTGCTTCTCTTCTTTGCTTCCATTTGTAGTTTTGCTGCTAAAGCCAGAAGGAAGATCTCAGAAAAAGAACCTTAGATTTCCTCCCAACCACTGACAAAAGGGTTTGCTGAATAATAAAGTGTTTATGTATAGAGTTGAAATGCCATTATGACCATAATGGGTGGCACAAATACAGCAGATGGAATTTGATGCTGGTTGAGAGAGCAGAGAGGGGATGAAGGTGGAGCCTTCCCTTCTCATCCCCTTGTGATTTGGAGGTCTGTGTGACAGGGGAGACCTCCAAAAAGCAAACTCCTCCTCAACCTGACATAAAAGAAACCTCCAGCTGGATCCTGTGTGTCCTAGAAGGGCTGCTCACACATCTGAGATCCTGTCTTGAGCCTCTTTCCACAGCTCCTGGTCATATACAATATAAAAAGCCAAAAATAGCTGCCAAAACAAGATTTGGAAGCTTCCATATCCCAGGATAATATTTAACTAGTAGGTTAAAGAGAGCAGTGGCACCTTCTTTAATGAATTATGGGCTTTGTTTTTAGCTGAATATACTCCAAATGGCTTAGTGATCCATTTTAGCTGCTGGGGAAGAACTTAATTCAGTCAAGACACAAAACTTCAGCAGCCACCCCCACCTGCTCCCCGTGATTGTCAGCAAACCTGTTGGTCATAAGCCAGTTGACTTTTTATTGGTCCACAATATGAACATAAATAGAAGCATTAAATAAATCTCTTCGCCCTGCCCTGTTCCCTCTGCTGTTGTTACACCACAGAAAGGCTAAAAGAAGCTTGCCAGTGAATTCATCATAGTACCCATAAAATTGCTGGGAAATGGGCCTACTAAGACTGCCACAGTCACTGGCAATCAACCTTGGGGGTAGAAGGTTTCACCCTCTCCCCTCTGAAGCCACTGGGTGGATGACTCACAGTAGGCTGGTGTTGCAGAGTTCCCAGTTTCTCTTCAAATCGAGCAGTTGAGCTTCCCACTGCTCCAGGAGCAAAGCAAAGCCAGAGCCAAACACCACACACTGATGGATTTTTCCACATACTGAGACCCAAGAGTTTTAAGGAGCTGTGAGAGCTCCTAGAAATAGAAAAGTTTCGTTACCTGCCTTGGAAAACTTTGCTCTGTGCTCTGCAGTACAGTCCTGCCCGTGTTTGTAAGGACACCTGAGGTCATGAATGAAAAACATCAGTGCACATTTCTGCTCAATTCTGTGAGGAAGGAGGCAGGAGTGTTTAAAGCAGATTTGTGAACAGAGTATCACACGATCCCTGTGACAATCCTACCAGTTTTTAAGTGGTAGCAGAGTTGGCAGCATGCTGCAGACCTTTGTTTTCCAGATAACTGCTGCTTTTGTGCAAGCCCTTCTCTAGCAATAACAATATTAAGTGCTTTTTATATAAGGTCTTTCATTCAACAGTCCCAAAGTGCTCAATAAATTTAACAAACCATTAATACTCAACAGATGTATCACTTCCCAGATTTAAAGAGGCCACATACTTCTCCAGGATCTTCCACATTCCCACAAACGGTAGGTACCATAATTACCATAATTATCTATCAGTTTGCAGAGAAGCTGAATTAGGGGGTGCCAAAGGCCACAGTGCATTTTGCTAATAACAAAAGGATTTAAACAGAGTTCCTGGCTCTTAACTTTGTTCCCATGCGAGCAGGAAACCACCCTGCCTCCAGAAATTCACACACATTGTGTGTCCAGAACACTGAACTGAAAAGCTAGGATGCACTCCCAGAGTGCATGAAAACCCCACTGGTCAAAGTGAGCCAAGTCCAAGCAACAAGAAGTTTTTCACTAGGACAACTTAAGCTCACTAAAATTGAATTTAGTGGCCCAAGCAGGACACTGAGAGAAGTCCAAGAGTCACCAAGTAACTGTAACCTTCCCCATACATCCCACTGGAGGGTGGAAGAGCAGAATTTCCCCTAATAAAATAAATCATGGAATATATTGCTTGAAAGAATAAGTCTTTCCACAACAGCAATGCCATCTTTGCAGCATCTAGATTAGACACCCACTAGCTCATAATATATCCAAAATGCACTCAGGCAGCAGGTGATGAGAGCCAGCAGCACAAAATGCAGCACCCACCGGATTTCCACTGATAATTTGGATCCAGACAAGGAAGGACTTTGCCCTGCCTCCTGTCCATATCACATGGCTCATACAAACAGAGTGCAACTGCTGAGGGTTGTACGTACGTATGAGCAGCAGCCAGAGTGCCCCTCAGGTGAGACCCCCCTGCAGAGCTGCCTCCAGCCCTGGGGAACAACAGCACAAGGACATGGAGCTGCTGCAGCAAGTCCAGAGGAGGCCACGGAGATGCTCTGAGAGCTGGAGCCCTTTTGCTCTGGAGCCAGGCTGGGAGAGCTGGGGGGTTCACCTGGAGAAGAGAAGGCTCCAGGGAGACCTGAGAGCCCCTTCCAGGGCCTAAAGGGGCTCCAGGAGAGCTGGAGAGGGACTGGGAACAAGGGATGGAGGGACAGGACAAGGGGAAATGGCTTCCCACTGCCAGAGGGCAGGGACAATGGGATATTGGGAAGGAATTGTTGGCTGTGAGGGTGGGGAGGCCCTGGCACATGTTGTCCCAAAAAGCTGTGGCTCCCCCATCCCTGGAAGTTTTCAAGGCCAGGTTGGATGGGGCTCAGAGGAACTTGGTCTAGTGGAAGGCGTTCCTGCACATGGTAAGGGGTTGAACTTGGTCTTTAAGGCCCTTTCCAATCCAGACTGTTCTATAATTCCATGAATCCAGCATCCCTGGAAGCATGAAAGCCTTCTCTGCAAGTCTGCACCTGTGAAGTTATTCCTGACATGAGATCTTCTGACAGCAGCCAGACTTCAAGAATTCCAGCTAGTTAGCTACTGTATAACCAGGCCGTGCTTCCAACTCATCGACGTGGCATCACATGGAACATCCTTCTATTCAGTGGCCAAACAATCAGGTTCCACTGTCCCAACAACTTACCTCCCCACCTGCAAAACCACAGTAGCTGAGCATCCATGCCCAGGCTGCACAAAACATCAGGAACAGGCTCTGGCTGAGGCACAGGTCACACAGTTATCAACTGTGAGGGTGTGCACGAGCAGCAGGGATTCCTCAAGCTGTGTCTGAGCCTCAGTGTAAAGCAAAGCAGTTCTTATTCTTTCTTAGTCATCGAATTGTAGAATACCCTGAGCTGGAAGAGGCCCACAAGGATCACTGAGTCCAATGCAGCACTTCTTGACAGTCTGTTTACCTTCTATTCCTACTGTGCTGCTGCTACCAAAGGCAGTTCAAGCTCTGTCACACCATTTGAATTACACTGCATTTGTTCTTCTTTCAGGCAAATAAAGAGGCATTTTCAGAAATCTCAGCTAGTTTGAGACCATGGCACAACAGTCACAGTAATATAAGCTGCATCTTAACTGTGTATTTCAATTCATAGTTGCAGTAATTAGAGGTTTGAGTGGTTTTTGCCTAAACTTTATCTACTGATGAAGAAAACGGCACTGGTCTAACACCACATCACAATCACTTTGAAACACATCATGCAACAAAATCCAGTCCTTAACTATTGCACCTTCTGCTGGACACACTGAGAATATTCACATCCTCTCCTCAGCTTCCTTGCCTCTAATTATCTGATCTACTTCTCCTATTGATATCTTACACTCTGCATTTGAAACAGGAGATAGAAGTGGGAACCATGGCTATTGCAAGTGCTTCCTTCTCCATTCTCTATCAAGCATACCTTGGATAACTGATCAGCAGTGCAACCAGCTGACAGAGCAACCAAAGAGAGACATTGCCAAGCTCTTCTCAGCTAAATTAGAATAACAGAGAATAAGTGGCCTGGATTGTATTTAGAAAGTCACAAGTCCAGTGCTTGGCCTGACTGGGGGTGAGGAGAAGGCCCATCCAAGGTGACACCCAATTCTTTTCAGCTGAAATAAATTGAATTTCTACCAAGGGAAGCCAGGTTTCACAAGCTACAACAGGGAAAGCATTCAGTGGACAAAGACTGTGTGAACACACATGAGAGACGAGTCTGGGGCCCGTTTTTCATCATGCAGAAATGTAACAGCTTTTTACTCCATTTCATGAGTCAGTGTTCCCGACAGAAAGAGCACACACATCATGGGTTTGGCACTGCACACCACTCCACTTCCTACCAGCACCATCCCACGATGAATCCAGGACAGCCACTTGGTTAACCTCTTCAAGGAGGGCTTTGTGGCAGTGGTGGTCTCCAGGAGCAGGAGAGGGGGCAAGGCAGGGATGTGTCTCTCCTTGCAGTCCATGCAGCATAAATCACCCCTGTAAGGAAAACAGATGAGCCCAGAAAGCAGTTGGGAAACTGGAGAGAAAGATCTCCTCCTGACATGAGTCAAGCTCCCAAACAGGCCAAAGAGCTATTCTGGTTTGCAATGGGTACAAATGGTCCACCAGAACCTGAGACAGCTTTTCTCCCCCCTGATTCATTCCCGAGTGTGTCACTGGGCTAACAGACACGAGGATGCCGTGGCTGCTCCCACTCACTCAACATGCAGGACACAGGGTTTTCAACAGAAGGGTGCCTTTCGTGGTCATTCATGTCTCACTAACATGGCAAAGTATCCCTGAGCTGCTAAACTGGGAGGGTTTTTATTTTGGCCACAATGTGCATCTGGAAGGGCTGCAAAACTCTCAGAGTGCTCGTGGCCTAATTAAAAAATAAAAATAAAAATCAAAGGAATCAGCTCTAAACTCAGTCTCAAACCTAAGACAAGCCTTTGCTCAGTAAATAATCTTGCCAAGAGATCTCTGGGTCCGTACTGCCTTATCTTCTTTCAATTCTAAACTGCTTTCTCAGGGTCTTTTGGATAAATCCATCTCACCTATCATCTCAGGTGCATCCTTCCATGGGGTCCAGAGCGATTAGGCACACGAAAACATCACATATCTCATGTGAGGGAAGTGCTGCAAACTATGGGATTTCTTAACATTTCCTTTTCTGCCTCTTTCCCCCAGTCACACTCACGTTGTGAATATACTACTAAATAGCACAGTTTATCCTCAAAGACCCAAAGAGTTTGCCTTTGCCTGCAAAAATGATTACATTTTATGAGTTTTAGTTAATTTGGGCAGCCTGAATAAAGAATTTTTCAGGCCAAAATATTAAAACTATAAAACTGTAAAAAAAAAAAAAAAAGGAAAGATAAAAAAGCTTTGAGCTAAGGTTTCCTTGACATTCGTTTGTCACAGCCTAGGTCCCTGAAAAAGAGACTGGAGTAAATCCATGCTTCCAACAGCGCACATCTTACAAAAGTCTGGGAACTCTTAACTATGGGAAAAATGACAAGGCTGCAGGATGAGTCATTGCTATTTGCAAAGACGTTGGATGAAACTGGGGAACAAAGGCTAATTAATGTGTTTCCCACTCTTTCATAGATTTCCATCTGTTCTGCCTCACCTTCTGGAGGCCTCAGCACACACAGAAGGGTTTCTCATCCTGCAGACAGGCTGTGTGGCCAGGACTGGGGCCACTCTCAGGCCTGCCCTCCAGACTATTGACAAGAGCTTTGTAGTGCCAGGACAGGGGGGAATGGCTTCACACTGACAGAAGGCAAAAAGGTCTTTGCACCTTATTAGCCGGTCTTCAAGACCTCCTTTGGAATACTACTAACCCCTTGCTCTCAAAGGAACTCACCAGACACATCTGGAGGATCTCCCAGCTTCTTCAGACAAATCAGCTCTGCGATGACCTTCCTACAGCCTGGTATTCTGAGCACTAGCTGTGGAAGACAAGCAAGTTGAAAATAAACTGGAAATTCTTTCTAAATTCGTTTCTTGAGACTATAAGAACATCCTTGCAAATGCTGCAAAGAGTCATGTTCTGGTGAAGAATGCTCCATTAAAAGCTCTTAGGAGACCAACAAAGACCTGAAAATTGGATAAGTACAATTTACAGCAATAATTTTACTAAAAAAAGGGGAAGAACTTCTCTCTCAGCTTGATCAGGGTTCCACATCCTCCCCAGCTTGTCAGCTCTGCAGCAGGTTCTCACAGGGAGGACATCCAACTTACCCTGGAATATTCTTTTTGCCAGTGAAAGTTAGGGAGTGAAGTTTCTTATTAAAAAAAAAAATATTAAAAATTGCAGTAACAGTTTTTTACCCTTCTATGGAAAAAACCAAAACAGTCCCAGCGGACCAAACCAAGAATCTGCTCATCTGTCACTCCTAATGACAAAAGACTGCCAACACTGAAACTTATAATTTCAGAGTCAATATTACTGCTCATCTTTGCAGGAGATGGAAGAAAAAAATCCATGTTATTTGCTACGGCAGAGCCCACAGGGCCCTTGTTTTGAAGTGTTAGTCGGTTCTACCAACCTCATCCACACTTAAAATCACTGTTCCTTGATCCAAATCAACTTGAAGTCAGAAGACTTGTAACTGATAGAGTGGGAACCGAATGGAACCCTGGAGAGAGAAACTGAATGGGAAATGGGTTTTAAAGAGAGACCTCTTGCCCCCAAGGCGAGACAGTCCTCGGAAACTACAGAAACACATTGTTCTTGTTCAGCCTTTTGCCAAGGCCAAGAGATTTAAAACAAACATAGTTCTAAGACAGCAAAGGCAAAGATTTCCATTTCTCCCCCAGACATTAGCTCAGCTGCAGTATCCTATTGACTTTCTGCTATCTCTGCAGAGGATTTCCAGCTTCAGCAAGTGGCACCGAAGAAATGAAAACTTGCATTTTGCAGCTTGGCTGAAAATGAAACCCCTGTGTGAAACAGCTACTCACAGGACAAAAGGTTTCGAACCTCTCAAACATCCACTTGGCTGTTGCATTACATTGTGAGGAATTATCTTCACTTAGAAAAATTGGAAGACTTCTAAGTTCATGAGAGCAAAAAAGGGAGGGTTTCCACCAACACAGTGACAACAAAATCTCCACGTAAATATTAAGGGATCTCTCAAAGCAGAAGTAAAAGCCATGCATATTTGAGAGCATAAATATTTCCAATTTCTCAAGAAAAACAAGCGTTCAACATGCTAACTCTGAATAAGACAAGTAGTGAAGCTGCTCTCCAAAGAACTCCAGAAATACTGAATGTTCATTTTGCTGATATGAATCTCACAAAGCATAGAAAAAAATTCCCACAGGACCCTGCCTTCCTATCTGCACAAGACCAGGGAGAATCTCAGCAAATGACATTTCCCTGTGCTAGGGAACCAAGCTTAGGTCTTGCTTCTCTAAGTAAAGTGCATTCCCAGAGCCACACTATAGTCTATTAATCTGCTGTTCAGTCTTTTTCTACTCAACAATGTGTTTTCATTTCTCATTGAAGGCCACATCTCCCTCTGCTTCCCCAAGCTGGGCATTGTTTTAAATCAGCATCTCTTCTTGCCGTGTGAATGCCCAGGCTGAAGGACAGATGAGGACTGAGAAAGATCTGGCTGCCCTCAAGTTTTTTCAGAGGAAAGACTAGTCAGGTCCTTGTGATAAACTCACCATCTCCAGACAAATATCTGAGGACCTGTTCTCCACTGAGCTAAACATAAGGATTCTGAAAAAGGGCTGCTTGAGGGAACAGGTGGAATTTTGAACAAGCCAATGGGTGACATTCATCCCACCTCTGCCCATGAGGATACAGACTCTCCTATGTTTTCTCTTTTCAGGTTCACAAACTGCACCATGACTTTTCTCTTTTAGCAGCATGCAGGTGAAACAATGAACTCTCTACCACCACTAAATATCATTCTTCCTATCAGGTTACCAGAAGTCCTCCAACAGATACAGTGTAGTTCCCCAGGTTTCCCTTCCTTTATTCTCTTGCTTCCCAGGAAGAACATATAACAGCATCTCTGTGAGGCTCAGATACTCTTTGCTATCAGGACCATCTGCAGTTCATCAGCTCCAGAGAACCTAAACTACTTCCACCTCTCCTTTCCCCACCCTTCAGCTCTTACTGCTTTGAAAAGGAAGCGGGTGGTACGAAATAAACTTTGCAAGTCATGGTTTGCATCACTCTGCCACACCATTGGTGCTTAAAATAAACCATCCCCACCCTGAGATGTCTGCTAATTTTTCTTTTCTCAGGGTTCTGTAGTCACAGGCATAGACCCTCCCCCCGGGAAAATTTGAAAGGATACCATTTAGTGCAAACCTCCCAGGTTTCCTTGTAAGCCAAAAAGAACTTCAGCTTTTTCAGTCTTTTGCTTAAGATCATCCATCTTTCAGATTCACAAATTCAGATTGAAGTTTGCCAAGAGCATACAGTGCCAGGACAAGTGGGAATGGCTTTAAACTGAGAGTAGGTTTAGATTGGACATTAGGAAGAAATTCTTTCCCTGTAAGGATGGTGAGGCCCTGGCACAGGTTGCGCAGAGAAGGTGTGGACACCCATCTGTGGAAGTGTCCAAGGCCACGTTGCACAGGGCTCAGAGCTGGCCATGGTCTCCAGGCACTGCCTGGCAGCGCTCCCTACAGTGGGATGGGCACATGTCTGTGTTTCAGGCAGTGTGATGCTTCTTCCTTTGCTTTCAAGCACACCCAAAACTCCCTGTTAAGCCAGGATAGTCATGGCTTCTGCCTTCTTTTTCCTATTTGCTCATAAACTGGGCGATCTTTGCAGCAGACCCCAAAGGACTGACTTCCCTCCATCCTGGAAGCTGAGCCATACGAGGCTCTGCTTCAGCTTCTGCTGCTTCTTTCCTCTGTTCCAGAAAGGCCTGGATTTAGAATTTAGAAGCCCATGCATGTGTTTTTGAGGTGCCTGCATGGAGGAGAGGTTCAGCAGCTGCACCCCAAGGCTCATGTCCCATCTCATGCTCTATGGATGGCAGCAGTGCCACCGCTGTGGGACACCTGAGTGTGGCAGGTGATTCTGCCCTCAGGCACGGCCATGGAAGTCAGTCAGGATGACAGGCTGCCCCTGAAGCTGCCACGCGCTGCTGTGAGGCTGGGCAGTCAAGAGAAAGCCCTTGTGGCCACTTTTGATGAAGCCTTTGGCCAAAGGCCGTGCAATTGTGGCCACAGCATCCCCGCTTTTGGCATCCCAGCCGGTGTGGGTGCCTGGCTGAGGAGGCGCAGGCGCTGTGGGTGCTGCTGCTCCTGTGCACGGCCTGCTGCGGGTGTCTGTGGCGCGGAGCCGCTTGTTGGGGGTGGCTAGAGACCAAAAAAGACTTCAGTTGATGAA
>JAWWLV010000002.1:4396012-4421882 GCA_035041135.1 Platyrinchus mystaceus
GTGTCCAAGGCCAGGTTGGACGGGGCTTGGAGCAACCTGGGCTAGTGGAAGGTGTCCCTGCCCACGGCAGGGGGTGGGACCGGATGGGCTTTAAGGTCCCTTCCAACCCAAACCAACTCATGATTCTATGCTGAAACGAGGAATTGTAATCACATAATGCTCTTCTGGTGATTCCTGCCCTGGGAGGGTGTGACCAGGAGGGATTGCACAACAGCTTACGAGCAGATGGAGGAGACAGAGCAGCTGCAAAGCCAGGAGGGACTTGGGGAGTGTGTAACTCCCCACGTCCCATCACTAAACATTTCCAACACTGTGAGGTCTGCACAGGTTCATGAAACGAGGACTCCTCTGGGGATTAGGAAATACAGAGCAGCTACCAGACCCTGAGCAGTTGTTTTTGTGGGATAACGACTTAAAAGCAACATCACCCTTACCTGGTCATCCGTACAAGTCCTACCGACCTCAGCGGGGCAGCGTAGACCAGGGCTGGGTGTTTCTGAGGGACCTCATATCACCCTCGTCCCACAAGGACTCTCCTCTTTCTTTTAGGTTCTCCTCTGCCAAAACTGTGTGAGGTTTTCATTTTCTTTCAGCAGGAAAATTCGAAGACCTGCGGGTTCCCTCACGCCACGCCAGGAGAGGGGAGCAGTGACTGATTGATCTGGGTTTCTTCCATCAGGAGCACCAAAGGAGGTACTGAAAGTATCCACCTCCTAGAAGAAGGTTAATTACAGAAGCTCAGTTTGCACACAGGGGTCTCACCAGTCAGCACAAGATAAGCAGCCTTGGGAGTATAAATTATTACAGATGATAAGGCAGAAATTCCCCTTAAACAGCTTTGTACATATGTTCCTAAGATTGACTCCAGAGACGCCTGTCATCGGATGTCAAAGAAGAAACAACAGAAATCACAGAGAATTAATTCCTTGTCTTTTTTTTTTCTTGCAAGCATATGACACTTCCTCCCTTGTTTAGAGAAACAGAATGATCTCAGATCCTGACGAGGTGTGGTTGGATGACACGACCTGGGAATCAGAGCTGATGCCTGATCACCCATGTTCAATCCCAGCTGGCAGCAAGAGCTCCAGTGCTCCAGCATGTCAGCAGAAACGAGGGCTGGTTTAAGCTCTAGCAATGAGATAAATTCCAGGCACTGCTTGCTACAGTTTTTGCTGTGACTGTCCCTTCTGTGAGCGGTGTATAAACAGGAAACCGCGGCCACACGGCAGGGAGCTGGCTTGATACCGGCAAATACTGACAGAAATCAGATCATTTTGACATCCTTTGTTTATCCGTTGCTTTGTTAACACTGTTTATCCTTAGTTCCTTGGCCACACGTATGGAACAACTCCCACTTTGCCACCCATCTACCACTCCTTTTTCCCCCAAAAACGTGCCGCTGCCAACTCCTCGCCTCTACCCGTCACCAGCAGCAGCTCCTGCTGACCCACACCTAAGGGATGTGTGCTTTTGGGGTACAAACTGACTTGCTCCACCCTTCCAGAAGGATTTCTACCATGGATCTTCCTATTAGTTTTTGCCTGCAAGCAGGAATTTCTCTCCTACAAAGAAGCCAAATCTATTTTAAGCGCCCGACCGTCTGAAACGCAGCCCACCACAGCACAAATCTGCAGCCTAATTAGGCATTGCACAGCCAAGATCAGCCTACATTTGGCTCTCAGTGGTTCATGTCTACTTGGTAGTTTGATCCAAGCCTGAATTCATCCCACTGGAATGAGGAGTTTACACACATTATCAATTTCTTCTAACCTTACTAATGCACCAACATCTGCATTACCCCGAACGTGACTCATTCATGACGTTCTGTAACTTTACAGTTCATCTGTTCCTGAAGACTTTCCTCCCCACTCCACATATGCCAGAAACATCAAGGTAGAATTCCCACCGTCAGCTCTGGGACATCAGAAACAGATGACACAAAAAGACCCTTGAATTCCTGCATGTTTGAGGGATGTCTGCACCCAGCTGAGCCCACAGCAGGCCACAGGCTTCTGCTGGCAGCTCCTTCTTTCACATACCCTTGGCCTGAGAGAAGCAAAGCTACTGCAAAAGCCAAAATGTTTGAGCTGAGAGGAGAAAAATATTTGGGGTGTAAATACTTATTATTCCACCCCATTTTTACCACCTAAGGAGCTCCTTCTCCACAGCTCAAATGGCTCAGGGCAGTAAGATGAGGAAGAGGATGAAGGCTGAGGGGCATTTTGCCAGTCAATACCCTACTAAAATTACAGAGCCAGGTCACTCAGATACAGGCTTTGTTCAGAGGGATCAGTGCCTGGTACCAGGAGATAATTGGCCTCATCATGGCACTGCGAATACTTTGCAGGGATTCATGGTGAGGCTTTTAAAACAGGAAGAACCAGCCAGTTTGGAAACTGAGTGCTAAGATCTCTGATTTTCAATATTCAAAAAGGTAGAGGCCATCTCAGGCTTGAGGACTTAACACCCCCACCTAACCCAGAGCTCAGTCTCCCGTGGCAACAGGAGATGCTGCTTTGGGTGGCCCATGAGCCCCACTTCTCTCTGCTGCCCTTGCCCTCAGATGCCTCTGACAGCCCCAGCTCCTGCCTACATCCATCAAGGAAGCAATATTCCCCTATCTGCTTTTCCCACTGACACCTTGGTATCACAGACCTCCATCATCTCCTCCAGCCTGAGCACTCCCAGTGTTTCCAACCTGTCCTGGAAGTGCTTGCAACTGCCCCTCCTGGTACCTGTTCTACTTCCCAAAAAATAACACCAAAACCCACCCCATTACAACTCTAAGCTGACACAGTTGGGGCAGGGTCTTTCCAGTTCTCACGGACAACCACACACAGTTAAAAATCCTGCAGCTGGTCAGAGCAGCCAGATGTTTATTGCTTTTAATTTCCTCAGCCCTGTGCTCCTTCTGTATGAGGAAAACTCTCTCTTGAGCTTCAGCCACAGAAAGTCTGCGAAAGATATAGGGTGGGGGTGGTTTTGTGCTCCTTCAAGGTCGTGCTGGCAAGAGCAGCTCTGCAGATGCACAGATGTTCCCAGCTACATCCCAGACAAACCAGTGTGAACTGGGAAGCTGGGCTCAATGGGGAACAGGTCCAGCCTCTTCCCTGAGCAGCCTGAAAGGTTAAGGAGGGAGATGCCACCACACGGGGCAGGGCTTCATCCTGTCCTCAATTTGCCTGTGGGACCCAAAAGCAATTTTTTCCTATTTCTCTGCCAGGCAGGGGAAAAAAAAAAACCCCACAGCACTTTGTTTGTTGTTGTTTATACTGGATGTGATTAAAGCTTTCAATATTTGCTATATTTAGAGGTCTTTCAGACCCAGATTCAGGGAAACATTACGCAGGATTTTGCTCTGTTTACCCTTTGCTCCATTCCCTCGCTTTTATTGTTCTTGCAGTTTATTCGTCTTCCAATTTAGGTTACATTTCCCAAGGACCACAGCACAGCCTCAAATTTCCCAGGGAAACCAGCACCCCTTGGTAGCAGTGACTGGTTTTGTGGCTCCCAGGCCACCTCGGTCCTGCGTAAGGCAAAACGCGTTCTCGCAGCAGCAGTTTTATTGCCGGCTATCAGTCAGGCAGAGATGGAGAAAATCCTGAATCACAGCCCAAATAACCCTTTAAAGTGGATAATTCACTCCAAGATAAAGGCATCTAAACACTTGAGGGTGGTGCTCTGCCTAGGACCCCCAGTCTGCCCTTGCTCCCCTGAAAAAGGGGCTCCCAACACCAGTGATGCTGGAGGGCTGGGACCAAGGTGCTGCACCGCCCTGGTTCCTCCACAGACCAAGGAATGTTTGTTCCTCTTACCCCCACCCAACTTCCTAGGGAGGGAAGGATGCTGAACATCCCTACAGCGAAACACTTGGGAGAAAAACCCAGGCTGTGATACAGTCTCTCAAAACCTTCCCAAAGATGAGCATGTGAAAAATCACTTATGGACAGGGTGAACGAGAGAGAAGTTTACACCCACTGCCCGTTTTCCAGTAAATCATTCCCTTCAATCTAGCTGGAAAACCTTTTCTTTTTTCTTTTTTTTTTTTTTTTTTAACTCTGTCCCCACTACAGATCTCCCCTCGGGAGAGCCAGGACCAGATGTTTAGGACTGGGGTTTTTCTCCCAAAATATCTCTGATGTTTAACTTGCATTTTACAGGTTTGCTGTTGCCCCATACAGCCGAAAGAAGAGCATGTTGTTGGGATGCAGGGAGGGGAAGAAGGAGTCTAACAACTTTCTGCCTCTTTTTAAAGGTGACTCAAAAGATTTTTGAGGGATTTGTAAGCAATGGGTAAGTCTCCAAACACATTCACTATGATTTCCTTGGCAGCCTTTGCTACCTTCCACATTTAAAGCAGGGTTAGTGCAGCCTGAACAGCTGAGCACTGAGTGTTTACATCTCTCATTACCCCAAACGATGTCACTGGGTAAAATAACCAGATGAGCTTTCAGACACAAAAATCCTTCTGCAAGTCTCGTGTATCTGACTGTTCGCCCAAACACTGTGCTTGGTTGAGGTTTATTTTTCCCCTTCAAGCTTTACACTGAGTGATCTCAGCCAGGATTTTTGCCAGAGGTGGGTTCTCACATTCAAAGGAGCCTCTGCCCGAAAAATGTGGCAAATTTTAAGATCTCCTCGCTCGCTGCATCCCCTGATTTATCCCACCTCTAAGCAGGCTTGGAAATATTAAGGTGTATGGCTGCTTTTACTTCTTTTTGACTCAGAAAAAGAAACTGGCTGCATGCACTGACAGCTACAGAACAAAGTCAGAGCATTCAATCAGAAGACAAACGATGTGCAGGAAATCTCTGAGGTGACCAAATATTTGCTGCACCCATGAAACTCCCCCCAAAATATTCCCACTCCCTGCAGCCTGACCTGCAGTGGGAAGGGGGGACATGCAGGACAGGACACAACTGCCTGGTATTTCCAGAGATCCAGGGGAGAATAAAACAGACCTAAGATCTTCCATTAACAGTTCCCCTCCTCCAAAAACGCTGGATTTCAAAGCAAATCCTCCTGCCAGCATCTCTATTTATACAGTATCAAGCGCTGATGCCATTTAACAACCCCCTCCCTTTTCTTGACATTATCTTAAGCTGCTCTGCCAAATTAAGCAAACCTGCTGCCCAGAGTGTGTTACTCCTCATCTTTCCCTCCTCTCCCCACAACCACTCCTCAAAGGGACCAAAGTAGAAATAATCCAGCCCCTGCCACTTGGACTGGTTTTAATCAAAGGATTTGCCAGGTTTTCTACTGCGTGGGACACCTCATTAACAACTTCACACCTCTAAGAAGGCGGGGGGGAAAAATGATGTGATCCTTACTGGTACTCGGTGTTTCGCACCAGGGACAAGGTTTATTTTGGTGAGGAACAAAACAACAACAAGATTATATATAAAATCAAAAGCTTCCCTGGGCTGAAAGGGCTTAGGGATCGGCAGGAGTGTATTTGTCAGACAGGAGATTAGAGCCTAATGAAATTTGTCTTTGTACATGTCTGTTTCTGTCTTTTTTGGGGGGGCTCTTTGTAAAAGCCAGGCTTATTAAAATGCAGGGAGAACCCCACACAAAAGACATTTCTGAGGGTCCAAAGGCAGGCTTATTAATGCAGAGGTTTTGTGCAGAGCATGCCAGTTTGGGGAGGTTTTTGGGTATTGTTTGGGGAGAAGAAAGCAAGCTTCACTGATCGTTTTCTTCTCCAGTTTTAATCAGAGCAGCTGAAGCAAGCAGGTGCTGAGACTCAGAGCCCGACAAAAAAGGGGGGAGGGAGACATCACAGGGAACAACTCATCTGCACCAAGGATTTTTACTGTTTTGGCATTTGTTAAATTGCATTTCAGGAGTGTTGGGTCCTCTGGGAGGGTGGTAAGGAGCTGCTGGAGAGGCATGACATGGGCACATACCAGCAGTCAAAACCTGCTGCAACAGGTTGGCATCAACAATTTTAAGCAAAGCATCTGTTTTCCCACATACATGTCCCAGGGCAGTGGTCACGACCCCAAGGCTGTGACAAGGACAGCTCAAGGAGCATTTGGACAGTGTTCTTGGCTACAAGATGAGATTTTGGGGTTGTTCTGTGCAGGGCTTCTTCCCGTCCTGAATTTATCTGTGAGACTTGCTGATCCTTGTGGGTGCCTTCCAACTCAGGATATGCTATGATCTACCTCCTTCTATGATCTCTGAGAATGCCAAGCTATTGACATGGAAGAAAATAAAGCCCACATCTACCTTCTGGTTGGGAAAACTGCCCCAGGCTCCTGCTAACAAGTGTTTCTCGAGCACGACCTTTTTGCTGTTGCCAGCAGAGCCCTTGGGAGTGTTTACTCGTGAGCAGCTTCTATTAACCAGCTTCTGACACTTGGACAACAGAGCTGGGTCCACCCAGCTGGATTTTTTTCCACACTTGCTCGCACGTTTCCACCTGCTTCGCTATGCAAACTATGAGAAAAATGTCATGTGTTTTCTTATGAGATTTTTCCTTCTGAGGAAACGTGGGAACCAGTCCCACACTGCCTCTGCCAAGAGAGGGGTGTGCAGAGGGTAAGCACGGAGGAGGACACAAGTGGAGGATGGAACAGCGAGCCCTGGGAACCGACCAGCACGGAGAACCGAGGGAAAAGCATCCCGGAGAGGCACGGCTGCCCATTCCCTCGGGACTGATTTTTCTCTTTATGCTTGATCTAAGCTGATTGCAACAAACCCCAACTCTGATGCTGAGGATAAAATACCATGAGCTGCCCCCTGTTATTGAATAATTCACAGGAATGATTTCTCTATGAAGTATCTGATGGCTGTTTGGAAGCACAAGAGGTAACGACAATAAAATTCCCCATAAGCACGTTATGGGACAGCACCCGACTTGTCCTGCAGAGCCCCAGAGGCAGTCACAGCACACACTCAGCAGTGCCATCCAGCTGAGGCACAACAGGTTTATGCTCCCCTACCTCTCCAGCCAAACCTCTGCTGACATCTCCCTCACCTCCTGCAGGTGCAGAGCAGACCACAGCAAAAAATCTTCGTTTATTTTCTAAGAACAACCATTGCTGCCAGCCCAACAAGGCACCCCACGGGCAAGGCAAGCAGAAAGCTGAGGCTGGGCTAAAACTGATTAATAATGGATCAAAATTTATATGAAAATAGTTCCTGGGATAGTTTATCCCTCATTATGTTGGATGCACTGAAGGAGGCACCATTTGGTCAGACCCATGGCCAGCAGTGAATTGGACAGGGGAAGGAGCTCCAACACTAAAGAGCATCTTTGACTTGTTTTTTCCTACAAGTAAGAGGAGGATCAGCTGCCTGGCAAAAGCCAAATAACATCCTGGGGGGATGTTTCCCACCTCAGAGCACGCAGAGCTCTGGGGTTATGCCGAAGGGTCGATGAAGAGATTGAGGTTTTCAAAATGATGCATGATTTTCATGGGATTCATCTGCTTTTTGAAGGTCAGCATTCCCAGGTTCTGTTCAACACAGCACCTGGAGGGTCTGTGTAAAGGTCAACAGGTTATCACAGAGCTCCAGACAAATCCATGAGGATCAGCAATAGCTTGGATGGTCCAAAGAACTCAGGCACTGCTAAATCCCTCTCTCACAGGGAAAGGCTACAGATCAGAACATGGAATATCAGCTGACTTAAAATGGATTTATATTTATATATATATCTGAAAGATAATTATATACTCAAACATATATATACGCTCACAGACCCGTGGAACCCATTGCCACAATATCACCGATTTTAAGGTTTTATCCATATCCAAGGAATCATAAAATATCCTAAGCTGGAAGGGACCCAGAAGGAGATGGAGTCCAACAAGGAAAGAAAGGATGGATACATAGTCATGCCACCTACCACTTCAAGGAGAGCATCAAGCTCTGTCCCTCCAAAGGCAGAAAGAATTGGGGGATGTCGGGGGATAATCCACTCTTTCCCTGAGGTTGTCAGCTGGAGGCTGTGAGAAGCCAGCTGAGGTGAACCACACGCCCACTTGATGGCCCCAAACCAGACGCCCTTCTGGGATGCTCCTGGGCCCCAAGCCCATCCTGGGCTCTGACTGCCCACGTTTTCCAGCCCCAGAGCCCACCAGATGGTGCTCTCGGTATTAGTTAATGCCGAGTTAATTCGTGACTTTTCATTCCACCGAGAAACTCCAGCACAGGTGGGGTGTGGAGAAACACCACCAGGAGCAACACATTTCTGTGCTTTCCTAGAGACCCACGCTGCTGGTGTGGCCTCATCCCAGGCGTGACGTGGCCCAAAAAAAACAGAAACAGGTTTTTGAAGCGGCTGGAGGCAATGGTGGGTTATGGGCTTTACCACACACCTTCCAGCCCTAATATAGAACTAATTGTGGTACCTTGGTGTTGAGCTCATTGGAAACCCTCTGATGCACCGTTTCTTGAAGGCCCCCTCCATGGGACCACTTTTTTGAGCTCTTCTGGAGTGGTAACTCACAGCCAGGAGAGCTGGCTGGGACACCAGTGGACTTTGGTATTTCTGCTTGCTAGAGATATTAAATGTGTCCTGTTGTACAGGCAACTTCCAGTAACAGGGATGTTGAGGGATCTCCAACACAACCAGCTTGCACTGACATCCATGTGCTGTGAGTTCTGATGAACTCTGAAGTCCCTTTCAGCCTTTGTTTCTCCCCAGTTTTTTATGAGAGGAATGCCTGCAGTTCCCGTGCCCTTGGCAGACTACAGTACTCATAATTATAGCAGGTCTGGAGAACTGGGCTAATTGTAGTGTTGATCCTAAGGTTGTTTCCTCAGCCCAGCAGGATGGCCTGTTCTCCTTTCACGCTTCCAGCTTAACAAGGCTCTCTTTAATTTCTCCTTAATAAAACTTGGGGCAAAGGGGAACATTTAACGCGCAGTTAAATAAAAACCAGAAAGGGCACCATACTGACCAACTTCCTAAAAACCGAGTGCCTGTTCTACAGCCATCCACGGGACATCAGCAGCGAAATCAAACCTCAGGCACAGAAGCCTGAACGCTAAGAAAACCCCAGTGGCTTCTGTTTGTTACCAATAATGTGATTTTATCGCTGAGGAGCCGGAAAAGGGAGAGCATTAAAGGTTCCCTACGTGGGGACGCGGGAGCGCCACAGCCATTTACGCCCGTAATGAGTTTTGCTGCCTCTGAGCAGAGCACGGTTAATAACAGATCATAAAGTGGGTTTACCACCCCAATTGCCAGTCTCCGAAGGTTACTAAAAGCCTGTTCAAATGAGCACAGTCAGACCTGCCTGGCTGGTCTGAAATCACCATTTTTCTTCGTGGTTTAGGGGAAACCTCTGTTTCTGCCCTCATTGAAACGGGTGAAAATCAGGAGTGGAGCAAACAGAGCCAACCTGATGTTGTCCAAAAATCACTTAAATTTGTCTGATGGTGCTATTTGTTTGCTCCACCTGGAGCTGTCCCATCAGCTCCTTATAACTAATTCTAAAACTTCCCCATTTTATCAAAACTCCTTATAAAGCATCTCCACACTGGAGACAGGGGTTAATCCAGCCCTGGGTGCTGAGGCCCTGGCACAGGTTGCCCAGAGAAGCTGTGGCTGCCCCATCCCTGGGAGTGTCCAAGGCCAGGTTGGACGGGGCTTGGACACCCAACCTGTGCCAGGGAAGGATTTCTTCCTAATATCCCATCTAAACCCTCCCTGAGGGTGATGCCCAGAGCAATGCCATTTCTCCTTTTGGAGAAGCCAGCTCCATCTTGCACACACACACTTTCCCATTTACAGCCAGATAGAGGGGGGGAAAAAAAAGCGCTCCATTTCCATTGTTCATTTGTCGCTTTGATTTCTCTCCCATTTTCCTCGCATTTGTCTGTGTGGGAATGTGCATTTGTGGGAAGGAGTGATATGTTTTAATGTTTTCTGCAGTTGTTTAGTCAGTCCCCTTTCTGAAGCCTTATGGACCACCACGGGCTGAGAAACCGGGATGGGAGATCCGCAGAGACAGCCTCGCGCAAACCCAGCGTCATCCCTTTGAAGTCCTTGGGGCTTCCACAGCAGCCAGAAGTAATTAGGGAGAGAAAGGGGTTGTGAGAGCCGTGCTGGCTCGGCATCAGCGCTTCCCGCTGGCTTGGAATAAAGCGGAGCCGAGCCGATGCCGAGCGCTGTTGGAATTACCACACCAAATGTCCAACCTATTTATGGAGCTCACAGGCAGCAGCAGCTCCTCCACAGCAGCACTCACGCTGTCAACCCCCCAATCCCCCAGCAGCATCAGAATTACACCCCATCCCACCAAGCTGGGTGCCTGCAGACTCTGATTTCCTTAACAGTGTCCAAGGTCAGGTTGGACGGGGCTTGGAGCAACCTGGTCTAGTGGAAGTGTCCCTGCCCGTGGCAGGGGGGTGGAACAAGATGGTCTTTAAGGTCCCTTCCAACCCAAACCATTCTGAGGTTCTCTGAAGACCAGCACAAGCAAGAACAAACCACGTGACTTTAGGCAGCTCTGAGACTTGCAGAGAAAAAAAAAATCAATACTGAATAATCAAAAGGCTTCTTCTTACCTTACTAAACCTCTCGATCTGCTTAGAGCTCCCTCTGCCATGGGGTGCTGAGCCTCAGAGACCAGGACCACTTCTCCCTCTGGATTCATGCAGTGGCTCCTCCATATGATTTGGGAATCCTGCTTGCCTTTTTCTCCCTCTCTGTGAAGCAAAGTGGGTACAGTTAATGCCTGTCCCTATTGCTTAACTAGCCAGCTCTCCTGTGCCTTCCCCAGTAATGGATGCACCCACAGCTGGAGATGTCACCTTCCCAAAGATACCAAGTGCCTGGGAAAATCCCTCCTCCACTGCTGGACTGTAGATCAGGTCTGTAGGGTGGCTGGAGGAGATTACTCTGGAGGTTGGACTAGATGACTTTTAAAGGTCCCTTCCAACCCAAGCTATTCTATAATTACTTTGGGGATATTCCAGAAGAGGAAAGGAATTTTAACATTCCAGCCTGGAAAAGGTACTAGTCCTCTTCCTGCTCTTCCCCTTCTAGGCATGGTTTTGAGAAGCATGTTCCTCTACCTCTATTTTTCTTCTGCTGCAGCTGTCTTGCTTCATATTTTTCATATAGGTTATTCCACCCTTTCCTTCCGTTCTGATGCCCACAATTTGTGTGACTTTACTTGGCATTTAGAATAAATAGTCCACTTGGATCAGGTCTCTCCCACGTTTCCGACTCAACGTTTCACAAGAACTTCCAGTCAGCGTAAAGACTGTGACTTTTCTCCCTGGTCTGGAACAAAAGCAAATATAGAAAACCATCAGGAAATTTCATTCCATGTGACAGGAATTTGACTTTCTGGACAGCTTTCACTGCTGTCAAGAAGGGTGGCTGGCTGAGACAGCTCATCAGAGCTTTGGAAGTGCATCCAAAGGCTCCAAGCTGGCAGCACGTCCCTCAGTCCTTGCATCCACTGCCAATATTATGAGGATGGGATTTTTCAGGGTCCCCTCAAAGAACTGAATATACAGTTCTCAAAATGCCTGAGGTCTCTAATTCTGGTAGACTCCCTTTTGAAGAGTCCCAGCCTTTTTTTTTTTTTTTTTGTGGGTTGTTTTTCATTCTGCTTTAGATAACCAGAGTGGGCCTCTTGCTCATGGGAAGCATTGTTATATGTGTCACCTCCCACGAAGAAAAGCGAAGAAGAGGGGGTAAAAAGCCACATGAAGATATTAAAACAAGGAACTGGAATGTCTACAAACTGCTGGGAGAGTTCATTCCTAACTCACATATCTCTATTTACTGTTGAAAATAGCTATTTAGCTATTTATGGCATTATAACAATCACTCTTGGTTTCTGCTCAGCCTCAGATGGATGGTTGGCCCATATATCTCATGTTGTATTCAAGTAGGATAGAAAAAAACAAACAAACAAAAAAAACCCAAAACCAAACCAAACAAAAGCAACAACAAAAACCCCAACAAACAAACAAACAAAAAACCCCCCCAACCAAACATAAAAACCCCAACAAACCAAAAAGAAACCCAAAAAAAGAAGCGAACAGACCTTTTTGGATGGGCACATCTGGTCCCCATGTGTAAGCCCAGCCTCAGGGAAAGCCTGCTGACAGAGAAAAGCTGCATGCTGTGGTTCTAGACAAGCTTCTTTAGAGGTATGTTACAGATACACAGGCACAACCATTATAGATTTGTGTATAAATATACAGAGAGAGAGAGAGAGACTGGGCAAGAAAGAGCTTTCTATATTTTCTTTTCTGAAGCTTGAAGATCCCACCTGGCCAGATGCAGATCCCCGGGCAGCACTGATTTATTGTGGAGCTGGGATGCTGGTCCTTATGTGTTGCTGGATGGTGAGAGGCTGGGGGAGCAGAGAGGGACTTGGAATATCCCTGAGTTTGGCAGGGAAGGGCCCAGGACAGAAAGCAGAACGGTTTGGGTTGGAAGGGACCCTAAAGCCCATCCAATCCCACCCCCTGCCATGGGCAGGGACACCTCCCACTAGCCCAGGTTGCTCCAAACCCCTTCCAACCTGGCCTTGGACACTTCCAGGGATCCAGGGGCAGCCACAGCTTCTCTGGGCAACCTGTGCCAGGGCCTCCCCACCCTCCCAGGGAAGGATTTCTTCCCAATGTCCCATCTAAATCTACACTTCTTCAGCTTGAAGCCATTCCCCCTTGTCCTGTCACTCCAGGGCCTTGTAAATAGTCTCTCTCCATCTTTCTTGTCAGCTCCCTTCAGGTCCTGGAAGGCCACAGTCAGGTCACTCTGAAGCCTGGAACAAATGACCGATGTGAAATGATGGATATACATTTACATGAACTTTTTTTTCTTATGTGAACTTTCTAACCTGCATACAGAGCTCAGATCCTGGTGATGGGCAAGACATAAACACTTTGTGATCCAGCTTGTGCCCTGCTGCCCAAAAACCAGAGCTGGTGCTGCTCTCTGGCCAGCAAAGTCTGTTCTCCTGTGGAAAGGTGATGCCTGGAGATGCCTCCCCTTAGTTTCAAACCCACCATCAGCCTTTATGCACCTCCTCCCTTAACTCCAAACCTCTAACTCAGTTCACTTATTTGGTAGTGACAGAACAAATAATGCTTTCAGGATGTCACAGCTAATCAGCAGGACATCTTTAACCTACTGTTAATTTGGATGGCAAGCAAAATGAGTAGGAACAAAACCAACTTGTCTCCTTGCCCCAAATGTTGGCCTCCCAAGGAACCAATGCTCACTTTGGTATTAAGAAGGGAGCAAAGCCATGAGTACAACCTGGTGCTTGACTGAATTAGGGCCAACAGCCTCCCAGAGGTAAATCCTTGCCTGCTGGGACTGAAATACCCTTGGACAGGATACACTGGAACACAGAACAGCCACTTCAAGGAGTGTTTTCCTTCGGTGAGATCATACATTTGTTCACTGCAAGGCCAAAAGGCATCCATATATTTCTGCAAATTGGAATTTTTGTGGCAGTCTGGGGGATAAAGCACTTATTTTTCTTTTGGCTTTCATGTTGCAGGTGGGTGTCTGATGTCCCTGCGTCTTTCCGAACGCTGCTCCTTGGGAGACCTGCTGCCTGGCCCCATCCAGTGACCCCTGCAGCAGAGAAAATTAATCCTCCCTGCCATGCAAATCCCAAAGGACCAGCCCTGAGGCAGTGATAACGTCTGGAAGAGCACACCAAGCAGCCTCCAGCCCCCAGGGCAGCTGACTCAGGAGCCAGTTACACCCCCATCCTGAAAACATTTCACCTCATCCCCCAGTTCACGGACCGTGGCTTGGAGAAGGCTCTCAGCCCTCCCCATGGAGGGAGCAGCTGCTATGGCTGCTGTCCTGGGGGATGCTTTTGGTGGGATGGGGATGCCACAGCCCAGCTACTGCCCTTTGCAAGGGCAGGGATCTCACCTGTCTCCTGTTTTCCAACGCCAAAATGGGATGGCTGGAAGGATGTGCCAGTTCTTGGTGAAGGGACAAACTGGTAAATATGGAGACTCACGTGGGAAAAAAAGCCATGTGGATGTGGCACTTGGGGACATTGTTTAGTGGTGGCCTTGGCAGTGCTGGGGGAATGGCTGGACTCAATGGTTTTAGAAGGCTTTTCTCACCTAAACAATTCTATGATTTAAATCAGAAACCCTTTTTCCCTGCTTTTTCAAAGGACCTGAAAATGATCTTTCAAGAAGGCCACGATAAATATCAAGGAGCCTCAAATATTTTCATTAGAAGCTGCCATTTGTTGTAGAAACCAGGGGAAAAAATCCCAGTACATGCTCAAAGCCTATATTTCCCCCTAGCAAACCCCTGAACAGTTTTCAACATTCCCTGGAAACTTTACAAGTCAAACCATTTTAGTCTGAAATACTGTATTTCTGCAGCATCTACTGATACTGAACATGTTGCTTAAATAAGCCAACCCATACCCTTAAGTGAGCAACACAGAGTCAGGGAATCATTAAGACTGGAAAAGACCTCCAAGATCATCGAGTCCACATATTATTTGCTGCTGGCTTTTTCCAGGGACAGGAGCATGGAAACCATAAGGGCATTAAAGCAAATATTTCTTGGGCATTTGCTCTTTTTTATGTACTGTAGAACACCCAGTAAATGAGCTGAAAAACCATGTTGTTAAGAAGTTCCATGAGTATTGCACTTTCTTTTCTTTAGATCAGACCATAACTCTTGCAGCAGGGGGAAATTTCTGTGGGTAGAAGGGATAATGAAGACCAGGGTTTGACTAAAAGGTCCTTATGCCCTTGGATGGATGCTATGGATGCTGCTTGGGAGTGGAGGGCTTTTTTGGGAATTCATAAGAAATGGGCTGTCACACAATCATAGAATCCCAGAATTGTTTGGGTTGCAAGGGACCTTAAAGCTCATCTCATTCCACCCTCTGCCATGGGCAGGGACACCTTCCACTATCCCATGTTTCTCCAAGGCCCCTCCAACCTGGCCTTGAACAGGGATGGGGCAGGAAGGCTTTGTTCATGTGCAAGTTTCTTTGTATTTTCAAAGACAATGTGATTGCCCCCACTTTTCTCCCACAGTCAGTTTGACTCGGCCAAAGGCAGAAACAACTGGATTATGCAGAACGTACACAGGAACTGAAAGGATGTCAGGTTTCCAAGCCCCTGCTCTGTGCTATGCACAAATCTGGGAATCAGCAGTTTGCAAGATAGAGAAATTCCTGGGGATCATCCAAAAGAAAAAAGCCATTTTCTCCATTATAAGTGGACTGAAACCAGAGCTGGAAATCCAACCCTCTTTAAAACCGTGCTGCGGTTTGGATGAGACGCCCTGAGTCTGGATCAGCTGACTCCCATCTGATGCAGGAACCCAAACCAGATCTGTTTCATAGCACTGCTTCAGATGTGGCTGAAAAGATCCTGCAAGTGACAGATTTCCCAGTGTTTTCCTGCTTGCAAAATGGCTGCAGGTCCTTGTTTGAGCCAAGAAGCACGAGCACCACTGGCAAAATCTGTCAGCTTCAAGTCTAGGACTGTTTTTCAATGCAGTCATGAGCCTTTCTGAAACCCAATTCCCAATCAGACTACACCATGGCAGTTTTCCATAGCTTTTTGGGAGGCTAGTTTCAAGCACCCTTTTGGAAAGCTGGTTTTGGGGGAGTTTCCTGCATTCTCTTGGCTCCCCTTCCACTGACTGCTGTTACTGTTCAGGCTGGTCTGCAAGCTGCAAAACATTCTCATTTGCAGACTGAGCAAGTTTTAATTACTCCCAGAATTTTGCCTGGAAGGGGAGAGCCAACCATGGGGGCAAACTAAAGGAGTGTCAGCTTAAATTAGATATGAGGGGAAAATTCTTTCCTGTGAGGGTGGGGAGGCCCTGGCACAGGTTGCCCAGAGAAGCTGTGGCTGCCCCTGGATCCCTGGAAGTGTCCAAGGCCAGGTTGGACAGGGCTTGGAGCAACCTGGGCTAGTGGAAGGTGTCCCTGCCCATGGCAGGAGGTGGGACTGGATGAGATTTAAGGTCCCTTCCAACCCAAACCATTCTGGGATTCATATTAATCAGATAATGAGGGTAAGTGATCTTAGTTCCATACTCCCAAATACACAAGCCAGAGCACAATGGCAAAAAAATAAACCTAAAGCACCATTTGGATTATAGGAATGTGCTGTAAAAGACAGGAAAATTCACCTGGGAGCTTTCTCTCCAATTTGGGGTCTCTTTTACATACCCTGCCTGCACACAGCCTCCCCTCCCTCCATGCCCAGCCCCTATCTATGCAACAAGGACCTTTGCCAAATAATACTTCTGGTCATATCTGGAGGATAAGGAATGCAAAGCTCTGGTGCATTCAAATGAAGATTGGAAATCATTTCCTTACAGGAAGGAGCTATCCCAGTTTGTCTTCCCTTCCTTTTGATTATACAGCTCAGATTAGGGAGAGTCAGGAAATTACATCGTCTTACGAAAAATAATGATAATAAAAAAAAAATAAAAAGGAAAGAGAAGAATATTAAGGAAAAGGAAATTTTTTCATTTCCTGCCAAAACAAATCCCACAATTTCTTTGAGGTTTCAAAGGCTTGGTTACATTTCTTTCTTTTCTTTTTTTTTTTTTTTTTTTAAGTTTCACCCTAACAAGTGCCACTTTGCACAGAACATGGGCCACTATGAGAAGGGGCAATATTTTCATACAATTTAATATTTTAATATTAAAGATGGATGGATACTGACAGAGAAACCAAGGGCCAACACAATAAATCCTGAGCACTGTTGAGAGGACTAACTTGGGTCTGTGTACAGAACCACCAGAGAATGGAAAGGACTTTAAAGACCATCCAGTTCCACCCCCCTGCCATGGGCAGGGACACCTCCCCTGAGACCAGGTTGTTCCAGGCTCATCCCTTGCTCTGAGCATCATCTGAGCAAAGACAAGCCTTTCTAGGTAATGAAGTAGGAAAAAAAGAAATCACCATCCAACAGGTGCCTAAATGCAGAATTTATGGTTCTACAACCAACCGCTGGTCAGTCGACATGGACAAACCTGCTGTTTTTTTACCTGTGCTCCTGACAAAACTGATGGGGAGGAGGGGGAGAGCTGAGCTTTCTGATGGGTGGAGAGAACACAAGGCTGAATTATTTACTGCCAGTTTTAGGTCAACCACTCCACAGGAACGATGGGACCAGGTGGGTGAAATACCTTTCACCAAAATGATTTATGTCTGGCTTTTGTAAGAAGATACGCCATGACAGGCTGTACCATGCTCTGTCTACCTCCATCTGGATGGCCCCAGCACTGTAGTTTACAAATAATTATGATTTTTTTTCTTTAGCACCAGCTTAAGTCAGCTGTGTGCTGCGCTCATCTGTATCTTAGCAAATACAAACCTGACACAAACCACGACTCCCTCTGGGAGCAAGGTGCCAGGGCAGGGATCTCAGCCAGCCCCCAGCTGAGCAGCAGAACAGGAGGGAGCAGCCCCCCAACTTTCTGATCAACTTTCCTGGCCTAAGCTTTCTCAGCTGTTCAACCCTTGAAAAATGTTCACCCGAACCCTTTGATGTTGCTGCTGCCTTGCCCTTTCTAAGGGGAGGAATGTGGCCTGAGCACCCCAGCCTCATAGAAGAGGGATTCCCCCACCCCACAGCTCATCTAAAACCCGTGGGCAATCCCACTGACCGTGGGTTTGGTAAGGGCACTTCAGTGTTTGCCTGGAAAAGAAACACTGAGCTGTGTGATTTACCATCCTATATTAAGGGCTGTGCTTTGCTGGGTGGCCTGGGGCAGTGGGGCAAGGCAGGCTGGGAGAGCTGGGGGTGTTGAGCCTGGAGAAGAGAAGGCTCCAAGGAGACCTTCAGTGCCTACAGGGGCTCCAAGAGAGCTGGAGAGGGACTTGGGACAAGCAATTTTTTATCATCAGCACTGATGCCACCGTAGTGCTGTGACAGGCAGTGATGGCACAGTGGCTGCTCAGCACAGACATGAGACAGCACAGCCCAGCAGCTTCTTTCCCCAAGCAGCTCCCAGCCTTCCTCCTGTGCTCCTCTCCCAGCCCTGCTGCTGCAACTCACTGCCCAAACAAGCTTCTGGTTACTCCTTTTAAATATCCCTCCCCTGGGAGCGCTCCTTAGACAGGAATCTTAGAGCAACACCCGCCAAAGCCTCTGGGGGCGTTTGAGACAGGCTGGAGAAAATCCATCTCATCCCCAGTCTAACAAGTGTCTTCGGACGTGGGTGAGCACAAAGCATCTGTTTGTTTCCTTTTGTTACCACTGGAGATCAAAACAAAGCCAGGAACACAGCAGAGGGGAGAGAGAGAAGGGGAAGGGGTCAATGCAGCATCATTAGCAGAGCAAGGTACCACACACCAGCTCCCACACCCAGAGCTAGGTGATCCATGCTGGGAAGCCCCTTTCCCTCCTTCCATCCCCTCCAAGAGGAACCCATGGGGGTCCCAGCTCCATCCCAGAGCTGCAGGATCATGACCACAGTGGCAGCCCCTATGGCATCCAGCACAAGCCCATCACCACTCTGCTACAACATCCCAGCAAAGCAAATCCCTTTCATCAAACATCCCGTATTTGATCATTTATTTAAAACATCCCACAGCAAATATTTTCAGCAGGGTAAATCAGTGTGACTTTTAAGAGTCAGTGGAACCACAGGGTTACTTCTGCTCTGGTGACACAGCTTGTCCTAACCTCATTTGTCTCTTTGGAACTAGAGCCTCACATAGGAAATTATGCTGCATATCTTACAGAGCAAACCATGTCTCCATAATCCCAGCCAGTCCTTTTTCCAATGGGTTGTTCACTACATTCCAACACTACCAGATTGGCATGCAAAACATCTAAACCTTCTTTTAAGAGTTCAGCCTTAGGACAGGCTTAAATCCTAAAAACCTCATCACATAGTGGCAGAATTTCCATATCTGTAAGGAGTTTTTTTCAGCTGCCTTGTGTGGCAGGCAGAACATTACTCTGCAATCCCTCTTGGACCATGGAGAAGGGCTCCTCCCAAGGCCTGGGCACCATCCATCCCAACATCATTCCTCAAAAACAGCTGGAGCACTGACACAGGCTTGAAAACCCTCTTTTCTTTCCTACTTTAAACATTTAATATTATATATTAATAGAAGTATTATTTCATATTTCACCCCTCCTTCAAGTAGCATCAGGTGTCCTGTAAAATATACGAGCTGGTAGACAGCAGTGGTTTCCTGACCTTCTCTGCATCACTCACTGTTTCAAAACCCCACTGTTACTGTGCTCCCCAGTAAATTAAACATCCCTAATCTGTTTAATCCCCTCCTCCCTTGGAAGGCTTTCCAAGCTCCTCATCCTTTCTGCCCCCCTTTGCTGGCCCTGCTCCAGTCTGATTGGGGCACAGGAATGCTCCCCAAGGTGACAGTGCTCCTGTCAGTTGTAGGATGTCACTCAGATACCCCCCTCGGGGTTGCTCCGCAATCCCCAAAGTAGTCAAACACCTCCTGGAGTGGGAGATGCAGCACCTGGGAATAACCACTGCCAGGGCTGATGGTACAAACTATTTCAGGATAGGGTAAAGCTGGAAATCTCTGCCACGGGAGGAAGAGGTGAAAGAGTCAAACCTGCCTTTGGGATGGCCATTTTGTGGTTTAAAGGGTGATGGGGAAGTTACCATCTCCCCTACATCCTGTGCCATTGATAGCAAACATCCCAGTGTCCCCATTTTTTTGGGTCTCTTCATTAATGGTCTACAGCTGAAATGGAAAATGTTACCTCTGGAAGGTGAACAACACAGCACCAACGCTCTTGGCAGCATCCATGAGGTCTGACAGCTCCTGGCACACAGGGACATTCGGGGACTTCAGCTTCAGGAACAGGATGGGTTTGGCAACCCTTCAGTCCCCAGGGGCTGCTCCATCAAAAGCATTTTGTCATGCAGCATCCCTATAGCTAGGGAGAATATTTCCCACTTCCACGCTAATTTCACCTGGTTTTCCACCAAGAAAGCAAACCAGTTTTTAAGGAATGAAATTAAATCAAGAGCAGAATCATTTTGCTTTTCTCACAAATCCTCTTTCTCCCTTTTCTGGCGCAGAGACGGAAAATTATATGGGAAGTGGGAGGTAAAAGTACTGTTTATAATAATAATTTTTCCGCATGAAGAACTGGAAAACTCACCCCAGCTTAATCCAGAAGAGCTGAATTTCCATGTCTCACCTCAGCCCTCTAAGCCTCTCGCCCGGCAGCGATCCGGATGTTTGCTCATTCTGGGGGCTTTGGGCTTTCCTGCAGTGCCGTGGAAAAGGCAGAGGCTGCGGGTGGAGGAATGGGGGGAAAGAAGGAATTGGATGCCTCCAAAGTGAAATGCTGCCTTGTGGAAGCTGGGATGGCTGCAAGCCTCTCTCAGCTCACTGCTCCACAGCAAACAAGCTGGTGGTCTCCATCCAACCATGGGCAAACATCCAGCTTGGAGACCCTCCATTCCAGAATGACGGCAGCTGCTGAGTGTCCCAGCAGTGTCTGCTGCACGGGGAGAACACGTTGGAGACGGGACAAATGCACAAGCCCTGGCCATCCCTGAGGAAGGGCAAGAGGAGGCCAGCGCTGTTTTGGCACTGCACAATCACCCACGGCACGAGCTGCTCCTGCAACAGACTGCTGATCTTCTCTAAGGAGCAACAGACCTTCCCATGAGGAGACCACACAAAAGAAATTAAGGGCCGAGTCCAAGAACAGGCAGGATCTAACTGGTCCGACTCAAATTCTAACGTAACATCCAACTGGCCGTCGTCCCAAGACGGGATGTGAGACTCAGTCGAGTCAAACTCAAGCGTGTCAGCAGGGTGGGCTGTCCCACCTCAGACAAGGAAACACCCCTGAGATGAAACCACCAGCAAATGGGCTTCTGCTGCCCATGGCTCTCGGGCCAAGCCAGGGATAGCTGCTGCCATCCATCCCTGAGACACCACTGAACAACCAGAGGGATTTTTCCAACCTATTACCACTGTCTCATTGTACAGGGAATTCTGTAACTCCCCATGCACATGGAGATTTTATTTTTCCCTTCTTTTTCATTTACATGTTCCATTAACTGCCTGCACCTCCTGATTGGTGAAGACTAGCTGAGGTTTCCAAGATGAAGAAGGAAATAAAGCAGTGATCTATTATCATTCACAGCTGCCATGGGATGATGCAAAACTTAATCAGTTGTTTGTGAAATGCTTTCACTAGCAGGGAAAAAAAGGCTGGGGGAAAAGCAATCCCTTGCTGAAGATAATTTCCACCCCATCACCCTCTTGATTCTCTTTTAAATAAATGCCTTGGGAAGTGGAAGCCCTCCAAGTGTGTCCAGGTGATGACAGCTCTAGGCTCTCTCCTACAGGAGGCTCCCAAACTCACTCCAGCAATGCCATTGCTGCTGGCCCTCCCCAAGGGTCACCAGACCACAGGGTCACTGCTCTGACCACACACAACCCTACTGCAGGCAAAAGAGCCACCAGGAGGGCCCGTGGTGGGATCTCAGCAATTCATGGAGTTATTTGAATCAAAGACCACACTCCGAATTCGATCCCCTCAGCCTTCCCTTGGTTGGCTTCAGGTCCAGAAGACCTCTTGGGTCAGCTCTGCCCTTGACAGGTGGGTTTAATCAACACTCCTCAGGTGGCTTTTTTTACCATTCCTGGCAAGACCATTCCAATGAGATCTGCCGACCCGAAGCAATCCCGCTGGGAACGACAGCTCTGTGTAGCTATTCCATGAAGAGATGGCCATGGGTAGGTACAGAGCTCTGAACACGACACAGCCCCTTGCATCTCACCTCTGCTGAACCCCGGGGGGAGCGGCTGCAGCTCCCCATCAGCACCATTCCAGCGGCGCCGGAGGGACTCTGCCGGTCCCACACCTGCACGTTCCTCCCCGATTATGGCAAAAAAACCTCTCTGCTCCCCGACTCAGCCCACGTGAACTGGGCTCAAAGACCACCCAGCTCGAGCTGCAGAGCGTTCAGCGACGGATAAAAATAACAATCGCATTAGGAGACGCTCCGCTCCTCACCAGAAAGATTAGCAATGGGAAAATCGCTCCTTTAGGGAGTTCTGCAGCCAAGGACCAGCCCTGAGGGTTCACGACCGACAGCACGCCCCACGCACATTTAATAGCTGTGGGGGAAACGTGGGAAGAATGATGAGACTGGTGACTTCCCCTAAATCTCGCTATTGCCCTCGTTCCTCAAAGGGAGAGCATGGTCAGGTCAGCGATCCCGGCGGAATGACAGGCAACTGGCACCCAGGCTCGTTTATCAAAGCTGTTTGAGGGGAGCTGGGGACAGGAAGGCTGCACCAACTGGAGCATCGTCTTTCCCTCCAGCCCATTTGTTATTACAAATAAACCAACCTGAGGATATTAGAGAAGGAGGAGGAATCACCTCATTCACTTGTCAAACGGATTTCCACCAAGCACCTCTGAGGACGGGGCCGCATGTGCCAAGTGAAGAGTGTGATCTATAATGAAGAGCCATGAAAAGGCAAGAGCCAAATTATGGATCACAGAGAAAAAAAATACTCCATGGAGGTGAAAGATGAATATACACACACACACACCCCCTTCAAATATTTTTGACTTTGCAGAAATGCAATGGAAGGAAAAACAGGCTGGAGAATTTTGTCTCTGCACAACCACCAAGTGCTAAAAATCCCCTGTAGGGCTCAAATGATATGTCCATCCTCCAAACCTTTCCAACACTTGCCCTCAAAATAATTCAGGAAAGCCTGTTACACGGTCCCATACCTGTTATGATGGCTGAAAAGAGCACTTCAACACTGGACTACAGAGAACTTTGAGCTTTATGCACAGAATTGTATTTGTCTGGCTGCCTTTCACCCTCTAAGTCTAATCAGAGGTTACCTGGCTCATTTTACAGTGCACTGTGGGCACAGCCTTTATGTTACAAAAAAAAAGACTTGTCACACCAGAATCACAGCAGGGTCTTGCAGAAACCATTGGCCCAAGACACAAAAGCTGATCTATGCATCAGCTACCCACACTTTTTGTTTGTCTCCTCCTTTTCATAGACAAGACAGTTCTCTTTCCCCACCTCCAGCCACTTTCTAATCACTGCCCTGCCACCTGGTAAAAGAACAGTAAAATGCTGGCACAGGAGAGCAGGCAACAGCAATATTTAATGATTAAAATAATTTTTTCTGAACCTCAGACTCTTTGGAACCTCCCAAAAATTCTTCCAAGTGAGCTAAGGATCGCATGGGATGGCAACTGTGCATGACAAAAAGGCCTCAAAACACCTTCCAAATTAATTACTAAGTTCAACCACCACCAAGTCTTCTGCCAAGAGCCCCGGGGCCCAGTCTTCCTGCTTTTGATTGATTTCACTTAATCACAGAGCTTGTTAGTCCCCAGCAAGCCCCCCAAATTGCGTTGTGCTTGACCTCCTTTGGATCCCACTCATGGGATTTGGGGATGGTGCCACCCAGCCAGATGTTTCCAGCACCTTTTGACAAGAAATACATATTTTTCTTTTATTGGACACCCTGGCAAGAGAACCCACGTGGAATGTAAACTCTGTGTGCAGAGATATATATTTTCTCTCGCTGTTTATAAACACATAGAGCCCAGTTCTTCCCCCACCAGAGTTATATGACCCCAGAATTTATCAACGTTGGAGAACATACTCCTGATTCCCACTGAAACAAATGGGAAGACTGTTTGCAGGAGAAAAAACTAGATGAGGCAAGCAACTCTCATTTGCATGTAGATTTGAATACACACACAACAAAATATTTAGACTACTTGTAATCAACACACTTGCCTCAATACCCACTAGAGAAAACCTGAGGTCCTGAGGGAAAGTCAGGGAAAAATACCCTTGTCTTCCCAGTGGGGAGGGAAGCTGCTCACACCTGAAAAATTCCCTTGGCAACATCTTCATCTGGCAGCTGCTCTGACATCCCTGAGCCAGCCCTCACATTTTCTCTGCCGGGAGAGCAGGGCTGGGGTGTCACAGATCGTACACCCACAGGTCCACAGAGGGTCTCCTGTCTTCTCACCAGCTCACCAAGGCCAGGTTGGACGGGGCTTGGAGCAACCTGGTCTAGTGGAAGGTGTCCCTGCCCATGGCAGGGCATTGGAGCAAGATGAGCTTTAAGGTCCCTTCCAACCCAAAGTATTCCGTGGTCTGTAGCTCCAAGCTGCCTTTCCTTGCTGCTTCTCCTGCCTCGCTCCTGGGTCTTGCTCTGCTCCACCTCCTGTTTGCTGCCCCACAGAACTGTGGCCTGGTCCCAAGAGTCACCAAAGGCTGAGTCTACTAAGCTGTGTCTACCTTCTCCCACCCATCTGCTGGCCCAGCCTGCAGTACCTGCAAAAGTCACCTGGTGATTCTAATGGAATCAGGCCTGTAGCTTCTGTTCGAAGGCCTGAAAGGCACAAAATCAAAGTACATTAATTTGATAACTGGCCTGCACACCAATGAGGCAATAAGGATGGTTTGCATCAAATGTCCTTACAAGATATAAGAGAAGCGACCAATGTTTTGACATCAAAAAATTATGATGTTTGTAGGGCTGAGCTCTCATAATGATGCATTTTCTGGCCCCAGTTATTGTTGAAATAACGTGATCACACTGGTAACAGAATAAAACACTCTACATACATATGTATCTATACATTTATAAATGTGCAAACACATAGACAGGAGGAGAGATAAATATCTGCGGGTCACAAATGAGCAGCTTTAGGAAGCTGCAGGACACGAGGGAGGATTTTGTTTAGAGTACAGCTTCCCCCTCCCTCCCCCCAGGACGAGATCCCAAACATCTGTCCCCCATTGCAAAGCTCTGGCAAGGGGCTGCTCCTCTGCCACACTGATTTAAAGGGTTGGGGGTGACAAAACTGGCCAGAGATAAGGTTAATCACTGACACTGCATCTCTCTCCCTCCATCCTCACCATTTCACAACTGTATCTGAGTATGAGTGGAGGTGCCTCACTCCTTTAATCTGTTTTCTTATGGAGGGAATCTGAGATCATCAAACTTAATGCAGCTCAAAATGCTTAGAAAAGCAGAGGAAGGCAGGAAAAGGATAAATACACACACAACCCACAGCAGCACAAAAAGATTGATATCAACCATCCTCCCTTGCTCTGGGATATTCCTTTGGGAAGGTGGTGCCAAGCCACATGGAAGCACAGCCTTCCGTCACACGGGACAGCCTCCAGCACGGCTGCTCCAAAATCCCTGCTGGGGCTGAGCTGCAATCCCAACCAGGAATCATACATGCCTGGCAAATTCCTCTCATCCATCTCTGGCAGCCTAACTCATCCAGGGCTTCTGCAGAATGACAAATGCCTGCCATTTTCCTAGGAATAAAGGAAAGGAGGCCTCCTTCCTTCCATTAGCCCTTTGAGGGGAGTTTGGGTTTCTCTTGCTGTTCCAGGCTGGCTGGAGGCATATGATGGGACAAAGACGTAGTTTGGGGGTTTTTTATCCCCACAACACTGTATCTACTTATAACACTCCTTTTTTTCCAGCTGACTCTTGATCCCAGCCTCAGCCCATCTTCTCTTTAGTCCCAGAGATCCATCACAAGGAGGTCACATTGGGTTAAACAGTCTGAGCAGTAAAACAGCACAGACCAGACGATGAACTGGACAAACCCGGTCATTGCCGTCACAACCATTCTGTCTCCAAGGCTGGTTGTTGTCCAGCACCTTTGGACAGGTCTTCATAAGAGCCCAGAAAGCCCAGACAAATAATCCCACAACACACTGGGATGTGCCATGAGTCCTTGGCATCAAATCTATGCACCAGGGGGAGGGTGGGTCCCGCAGTTTGTTTGCTCTCATAAGTGAGCCAGACTAACACGAAGGAGCAGGGTGCAGCTCCCTGCAGGGATCTGTGCTCAGGGACACTGCCAAGCAGCCCCAGAGAGGTGGGGACAG
>JAWWLV010000002.1:4426266-4443494 GCA_035041135.1 Platyrinchus mystaceus
CCCTGTTTGTTCCCTGCTGATTTTCCTGCTCTTTTTTTTTCCCTGGGAGGAGGGGAACCCTCCTGGCACAGTCACTCATTTGGAGGGTGAAACTCTCTTCTTAAACCCCCCAGACCCTTATCCCATCTACCTTTGTCTTAGGGAGGAGGATGCTGAGCTTTGCAAGCATGGGCTGTCACCTGGACCAGGTTTGAAGATGACACTTCAGCACAACAGCAGCCTCCTCATGCTTCTTCTCCCTGGAAATAATCTCTCTGCTGCATCCTTAGGGATTAAAACATAGGCAGTTCACATTTTATCCAGGAGAAAAGTGAGAAGCTAGATGCATCCCCCCTTGGTAGAGAGATACACAGCACTGGAGTTCCTGTTTATAAAACTGCAATCAGTGCAAGTACAAATTATGTAGAATCAGTCAAGAGTAGGAAATTGCCATCAGAGTTTCCCTTTTTTTTTTCTTAATAAAAAAAAAAAGGCAATTTAAAACCACTCTGACTGCTGAGCTTTCACAAAAGCTTTCCAAGCCTTCATTTCTACGGTGTGTGTCACCACAGAAGACACACGAGATGCAGTGAATTCCCCCAAGTTAATTTGAATTATGCCACAAACCAGATGTGTTCTCTGGTGCACAGAGAACCTTTTTTTTTTCTTCCATTCCAAAATGACTACTGCCACCTCCCATTAGCTCTTTCATCCCACTGCATCATCTGACGTGACAGAACGAGTCCTGACACCCTCATATATCATCAGGAAGCAACTCCACGTGAGATGGGAAGAGCAGGAGTTTGTTGTAGGAGCAGGTTTGATGGGAAGCTGGGGCTGCTGTCTTGAAGGTATTTGGGAAAGGAAAAATTCCCCTTTCTGCACCAATTGCTACCTCACAGTCAGGAGGCGTTCTGGAATGAAGGTGGAATTAATCGGTGAATCATATGGAATTTCACCCTCTGGGCTCGGCTTTCAGCCTGTGGGAAAAAGAGATTGAAGCAGAAGCTTTGAAAGCAGGAAGAAATCATTAGAAACACAGAGCCTGGCCTCCTGTGTTAGAACAGGCTGTGCTTTGCTCCCAGAAATTCCTCCGCCAAGCCCAAAAACCAGGGGCGCTAAGGAGGAATCTGCCACTCTGTGATGGATATGAACTCGAGACAGAGCTGAGCAAAATGCATAAGAACCTTTGGACACCTAATCCAGTGGTTAAACCCTTTGTATCTTCAGAAAAGCTTTAATCTAATGCCCATTTCCTGACCTCGGTTTACAGTCGCCTTCCTGGCTGGGTCTGCTCCTGCTCGGCTCACGGAATCCCAGAATGGTTTGACCTTAAAGCTCATCCTGTTCCAACCCCCTGCCACGGGCAGGGACACCTTCCACTAGCCCAGGTTGCTCTCAGCCAAGTCCAAGCTGGCCTTGAATAATTCCAGGGATGGGGATGTGTTGAGGACACCTCCACATCGGGTTTTTCCTTCCCTCTCTTGCCATGCCGAGCATAGATGACCATGACCACAGGAAACACATCCCTTGGCACAACATAATGTTGATTTGCTCAGTTCTCCTCCACCAGAGCCTGTGGATCCTCCACCTAAGCCCATAACTCTGCATTTCTGCTATACCCATGACTCAAACTAACCCCAAGTACACAGGTTGGCACACCCAGGGCAGCCCCATTTGATTTCCCCTTTAGGTAACTTGCTGTAAGAGCTGAGTGCAAGATAAATTTTCCAGATGTGAATCATTCTCTGCATCACAGACGGGGGGGGGAAAAATACCCCAATTTTACAGCCCTTCTGGTAAAGGAATGCAGAGAATGTGTCGTAAACACTCCCCCCATCAAATAGGTGGTAAATTGAGCCAGGAATGCTTGAAACACTGTACTGGGGAGAACTGGTGGGAATGATCTGGGGGTTTGAGCCTCTTTCAGTCAAACTGTTTGTGCTTTCCATTCCTCGATTTCTTTTTAGTGCATCTGAGATGCTGAGGAAGATTTTTCTCTGCCTTACTCTCCTAGTGCAGAAAGGGTAAACAAGGAAAAACCTGTGCCTATATATATATGTGTATATATATATATATAGTCACTGGCTCCAGGATGGCTCCACAAGGAAATCCCAGCTCAAATCATGCCCAAGGGCTGCACTGCAGAGCACCTTTCTGCCTGGCAGATGGAAGGTGGGTGTTTTCCCACCTTCAGAAGGTCTTTATCCAGAAACAGGCAAACAAAGCACCCAGCAACCTTTCTTCCCCTCCTGAAAATATTTTAACAGTCCCAGATAAAAGAGCCAGGCTTTACAGGGCACTACATGTGCTTTTCAAGAATTTTGTTTCTGCACTGAGTGAAGGAATGCACTTAGCAGACTTTTTCCCCCTATATAAAAACACTGAATTAGCATTTCTCCCTGTGATTCTCAGTGTGAAATTTCTATGTCAGAACAATACAGGATAAGCAAAAACCCATAAAAATGTTCTTATAAAATTGCAGAGTGCTTGGTTCTCATGCTTTAATCCCCTGACTCCATCAGCTGTTCCATCTGCTGCGAGGAACAAGGCTCTCCTCCACAGAGCACTTTTGCTTATCAAAAATCTCTGCTCTGCAAGATCCAAAGGGACTCAGTGGCCGTCATCCAGCTGAAAACAATGATCCCAAAGGGGATGTGGAGATACTTCAAGGCCAGGTAGGATCTGGTCTAGTGGAAGGTGTCCCTGCCCGTGGCAAGTGGTGGGATGAGATGAGCTTTAAGGTCCCTTCCAACCCAAACCAGTCTGTGATTCTGTGACTACCCGGTGTCTAATTTTGGGGGCAATGTTTCTTTAAGACTGGCATTCAAGTGCAGCAGTAACCATCTAGGGTTAACAAGGTTAGGCATTATGTCCAGATTAGCATTATCAGAAGACCTGAAGCAAGGGTTATATTAAAAAATGCCTTAATTAAAAAATTCAGGTCAGAATCAGTTTAAGCTCCAAACCTCGGGTTATATTCCCTAATTAGAAGGCTTGGACACATAGCTCAGAGTGATGGATGGGCCCTGTCTGCCTTGTGGCATCACATGGAGAGATGGGACATGGCTCCCCAGGCGGGGCTCGGGTGAGATCACACCACTTCATTGCAAATCACCTCTTTTTTCCCCAGAAGTTAACAGACTGCAGGCACTCAGGCACTAGAAATCAGCAGGGCACTGACTCCTGTTGGTTGCATCAGCCTGAACTTCAATTTATGCCCTGAAGCCACACCAGCTGTTGGCTCAAGAAGAGCAGAGAGAGCACCAAAACTCACCAAAACTGCCAAGCACAGGCCTGGACCCTATAGAACCCCACATGCCAGTTCCAGGACGTTTCACCAGGTGGTTTCAGATGAAACCAAACCTCTTGTCACCAGCATCATTGCAATTTCTTGCTGGAGGAGAGTGAACCCTCTCCATGAACCTCATCAGACTGGTCCTGCTTGAAACATCCGCCTGGCATTTGGGCAAAAGTGCTCTTCAACTCAAAAAAAAAATAAATCTCATTACTTGTACAAAAGAACTGGAAAAAAAACATGAGAAAGTGTCAGGAAATAGGGTGAGATGCTGAGCCTCCCACCCTGGATGATTAGAGACCTACAGCACTGGAAAGGAGGGAAAGCAAACCTTTTACACTGCAGTTTAGATGCCAGAAAGCAGATTGCACCCTCAATAAAAAGTTTCAAACACCCCCCATCCTGCTCCCAAAAGACCCCCCAAAACAACAACACCAAAAATCAAACAAACCCAAAAAAAACCCAACAAAACCAAACCAACAAAAAACAAACCCAAAAATCTTTCTTTTTTTTTTTTTTGTTACTGCAGCACAGTATAACCCATTGCAAACTCAAATAACCTGCATATTTCATTTGTTTATCTGCTGCCCTAAGCAGAGATTTTGCTACACAGCTTGCAATTCCTTCGGGAAACTAAATTGGTAATCTGATGGAGAAAGCCATAAACAGGAGAAGGCCTCCCAAATTAGAGGGAAAAGATCATTTCCTTGCAAAACAAGGTTCATTCCTTGACTATTTCAGCATGCAGGCAAATTACCAGAGAAGATTCTCCACGGGAGCCAGGGAGGTTCCTGATTCTCCTCTGCTCCTCCCTGCAGCTGCTGAATCTCCTGGTGCCGCAAATCCCATAAATCAGCAGGAACAGCCGGGAGATGAGAGTGCAAATAGGCCATCAGAGGAGTTATTGATGCTGAAGGCAAATCCTGCCCTGACAGGCCCCCTGCCACCTCCCCTTCCTCGGGATGGAGGGGTGGAAGGGCTGGAGGTCAACGTCAGCCCTCGGGATGGGGGTTGCAGAGATGGTCCAAACTGCTGCCCGTGGGTCAGACGGGAAGATGTTCCAGCACAATCTGCTTCCCACTGGCTGACATTTGCTTTCAGCAGCTCCCCACTGTTTAATCACCTCAAATCCCATTCCCATCTCACAGATCCCAGGGATCTAAAAGCCAGCAGAGCTGCAGCAGGATGATGGTACTTGTGGTAAGGCTGGCGGGGATAAAGCACAGGCAGCCGAGAAATCCCAAATACCACATCTGAGCATCCTAATGAGGATGGGAGAGAGGGGGAGGAGAGCTGAGAGAAAAGCTGAGAGCAAAACCCTTTAATTCAAAACTCTGCTTTGATACCTGTGCCTTAAAACCTGTTCTTGTGTTGTGGCTGAGAAGCCTGGTTTCCTCTGTTAAAGAAGGAGGGAATAAATCTTTTGAAACACTCCTCTTTAAAAGCTGTGAACTGAAAAGCAAGAACCCACACACATTCATATTTAAAATTCTGGGATTTTAAACACTGGTTGTGCCCTAAGGGTGGGGAGACCAGGGTAGTCCCCCAAGAGAAAGCTGATTGCTGGGGCTTCATGGCTCAGCTTTAGCACACTACAAATTAAATAATATTAAATAAAATTATTTGAAGTAACGCTGAACCCCAAAAGGAATTTCCAAGGGCTTCACTAGAGCATTTGCACTCAAAGTGCCACCCAAGGGAGCAGCAGGACCGACACCACCAGGTATTTGCTCCAGAACCATTGTGCTCTTCCCCAAGCACAAGACCCTCCAGCCTTTCCCCTCTCTCCTGTCTTGCTTCTTTTCACGTCACACTTTGGCTTTCCTGGGACTTCTCCACTAGAACAGCAGACAGGAGGAATGTGGCACACCACGTTTGTTTGGATAAATATAAAGCAAGAAGGGGGGATTGCTATTGGCTTCCTAATGGAAAACTGGCACCACCGTCAGCTCCAAGAGTGGTACAAGGTTCTGTAGGGAAAAATTGGAAGCCCCTGAATTCCCCAAACAGAGTGAATCAGCCATGCTCCAGGAGCAGTGATTAGGCAGGATGCCAAGCCACAGCTGACTTTTTCCAAAAATAGCTGAGTCAAAAGCCAATAAATGTCAGGAATTTTGCTGCAACCTGCGTGTCCTCGAGGTCAGGTTAGGCTGGATCTCAGGGAAAGGTTCTTCCCCCAGAGGGTGGTTGGCACTGCCCAGGCTCCCCAGGGCAGTGGGCACAGCCCCAAGGCTGCCAGAGCTCCAGGAGGGTTTGGACAACACCCTCAGGGACAGGGTGGGATTGTTGGGGTGTCCTGGGCAGGGCCAGGAGTTGGACTGGATGGTCCCTGTGGGTCCCACTGCATTCCCCATGATTCCAGTATAATCTCTGTCTCTCCAGCAGCACTGTTTGCTCTGCATAGCAGGGGATTTTACAGGGAACAAAGATAAAGTGCCATCACTGTAAAACTGCTTTTAAAACCCACCAGGAAACAGACACAAATCTGGAAAAGCACTTCCTATCCCTCAAAAACCAGCCCGGGGTCCCAGTGCTGCTGCCACACAGTGGGGCAGCCCCTGCCTGGAGGGTGGGAGGTGACAGAGGTGGGGATGCCACAGCTGCTCTTACAGCCCCTCAGTCAGCAGCATTTCTGGAGAGGTTTTCTTCTGAAAGATGAACACTGGGAAGGTTTTTCTTCCTGAAGGTGTCTGCTCCAGAGGTTTTCTCCTCTGCTTCCAGCCAGCCTGTTCCTGCTGCCCCATGTCTGGCAGCGCACCGAGGTGGCAGCATTTGGGGAAAATCCCAAGGATTGTAGGTTTCCTGTTGCACAGCAGGCACAGAGGAGGCAGCTGGGTCAAAACCTGATCTGTGACACGGCACATTTGAAACCTGACCAACTTTGCTCGGGCTACTGCTTAGCTGAGATGAAACTCGGGAAATAAAAGTGCCTCAAGGCTCCCTTTGCTTGGAGAAGCAGAGTCATCTATGTGGAAACACTTGCAAGGCTCAGTGCTTTCCCCTCAACAACCCCAGAAGGTGAGCCCAGCGACCATACTGAGGCTTTAGCACAATTCCTGTAAAATCTTATTCTTCCAGTGGAACAGTTTTATTTTTTTGAAGTGATAAACCCTAATCTCATTAGCTTGGCTCCTTTTAGTGATGCAGAATACCCTCTATCTGATTGGCAAAGCAAGCAGGGATTCAGGAAGCAAGCCTGCATCCTCATTAAAGCAGGGGCAGTCTTTTTTTCCAGCCTTCTCCTGTTTCAACAAGACATTAGTATGTACAACATGTGCTCTGGAACTAGTTTGGTCTAATCCTCTTTGTTTGCCTTTCAGCTTTTAAACGAGTATGGGATAAGCCTGCTTAGGAAATGCAAGGCTGGCTCATGCCAAGTGAGTTATAAGAGCCATGGGCTTTGGTTACATGTGACAGCACTTCCAAGAGCAAGTCCTGGATGGAGCAAGATCCAGGAAAAGGGCCCTGGGATGGCTTTCCATCAGCACTGGCAATACAAGGCACTAGTGGAAAAAAAAAAACTGATGTGAAGTGCAGATAAATAAGCCCCTTCCAGAATCATGATTATTTTTTAACTAAGCATCATAAAAAAAAAATTGACAGCATTTCTCAGTTATTGCACAGCTTTCAAAGCATCAGCTTTTCAAGTCAAGTTGCCCAAAAGTCTCATTATCAATAATTTCAACTTCCTACTTAAAGAAAAAAATAAATGTAGTGAAAATTACTTTTGACATTGATACATACAAAAGAGATTCTTAAAATTATATCTATTTCAACCCTGGGGGAAAAAACCCAAACTCAAAGTTCTGAAGCCACATTTGAATTCAAATTATTCTCCATTTCATATGTAGAAAATACTGGTGATTGACACAGAGTTTCAAACACTTGGAAACAAGTTCTTTTATAAGGTGGAGTGCAGCAAAGGAAAATTTGCTTTTAAAACACCCTATTTTTAACAGATAAAACCATCATAAAACAGATGTAATGACATGCAACCAGCAAAGTGAGCTCTGAATGATATAAAATAGTGAGACAGAGCTTGGAAGACAAAGAGAGAACTGGCTTTTATCTGGAAAAATCAGGATATCTGTTACCAAGCACCTGTTCTGTCTCTATTTACCTCCTCCTGCTTTGGGGAGTTACCCTAGTGGGGGTCACAGCCATGCCATGGGATTGCAGAGCAGAGCCCTTGCTGAATAACTCCCCAAGTTCAGCTGCAGAGAGCTGGATCATATGAATTACCTCTCTATTTAAAAGGCAATAGCTCTGCTGGGATATTCAGCCTGGACTGAAGTTGTATTAGTAAAAATCAGGAGCTGGAAGGGAACGTGGCATCAGGTGCCACAGGGTTTGCAAACCTACCCTCACTTTTTCACACCAGGGAACACTGGGAGCGTTTCCAGAGCACCACAAGAAAATGGACTGGTTTGGGGTTTTATTCAATGTTTTCCTCTTTAGCAAACTTTGCAGACTTTCTGTCTCTTTGCAGCCTCCCCCAAATCGGGCATCCTGGAAAGAAGCCAAAGGCGAGGCAGGACTGCTCGTTAAGGTGGGCTGGTGGGACCGAAAGAAATGCAAATCAGCCTCGGAAACTGCCAGGAATTGCTGGCCAGGTCCCCTGGGTTGGCATGCAGGCTTTGGGAGCCCCTCCCAGCCCCCTGCACAGCCAACAATGAGCCCTGGGTTTGGGGAGGGCAATGCCAAGTGGGCAGAGACCCAAGTGCTGCCCTGGCTTCCAGCTGCAGGGACCTGCTGGGTGGCCCCACCATGGAGGGGTCTCCTTGGGCTCCAACACTGCTTTTTCCTGCCAAAAGATGATGGTGGGGGAAAACTGAGCCTTCAGATGTCCTGAGATCAAACAGAACAGACAAAAGGTTGGGATAGGCTCTCAGGGAATTTAGAATCCCAGAACAGCCTGGGTTGGAAGGGACCTTAAAGCTCATCTTGTTCCAAAACCCTTCCACTATCCCGGGTTGCTCCAAGCCCTGTCCAGCCTGGCCTTGGACACTTCCAGGGATGGGGCAGCCACAGTTTCTCTGGCCATCTTGTGCCAGGGCCTCAGCACCCTCACAGGGAAGGATTTCTTCCCAATATCCCATCTAATCCTGCTCCCTGCCAGTGGGAAGCCATTCCCCTTTATCCTGTCACTCCAGGCCCTTGTCCAAATTTGCTGAGCAGAGAGATATTTTTCTTTAAGCAGGGTCCACACTGGCTGTCAGGAGCAGGGTTTTCCATGTTCTTCTACCAAGTGACACCTACAGAAGAACAGCTTCCATCCTTTTCCTTTTTTTCCCCTGTTCTTTTTTCTCACTTTTCCTTAAAGCCTTTCCCCTACAACCACAGCAACTTCACGGACAGGACAGCAACACCAGAGCAATGGAAAGGAGGCAAAGCCCCATGTGAAACTCATCTCTCACCTTCACCCCAATTTTACTTAGGATGACTCCCAACAGTGCACTTGAATGGATTTTTCAAATTAATTTTCCAAGCTAAAGAATTCCAGTCAGAGGACGAAGACTCCCCTTGGAGAGCCAGAGGGTTGCTGCACATCCCAGTGCTCTTCCCAGTGGTTACTGGAGCTGACAGACAAACCCAGGTAAACAGGTAAATTCTCAGGTCAGGTGCAACTCCAGATTGCAAACTCAGCACACAAGTTGCCCAGATTCAGCTAAATAAGGGGACACAACCTAAAGCAGAGCAACCTCTGCACATCTCCAGGGGCACCGTCGCTTGTGGGCCCTAATCCAATACAACATTTTCTGTACAAAATCATCACCTACCCAAATAAATTACTCCAGTGCAGGTCCAAGTGAAGAACTACCCTGGGTTTTGGTGTTGGGTCCATTCCATCCCCTCTGCTGTGCCAGCTGGTGGGAGTGCTGAGGCTGGGCAGAGCTGGTGGCAGGAGCAGCCAGGGCTGGTGACTTCACAACCATCTCAGTGCAGCTTCTGGACAAGTTTTTACTGTGGAAAAAAGAAAAAAAAAGGACAAGAGGGCACGATCTTAAGCTGTGCCAGGGGAGGTTTGGGTTGGATATTAGGAAGAAATTTTTTACAGAGAGAGTGATCAGCCACTGGGATGGGCTGCCCAGGGAGAGGGTGGAGTCACCGTCCCTGGAGGTGTTTGAGGTGAGACTGGATGTGGGATCAGTGCCATGGTCTGGGAACCACGGCGGGGTTGGATCAAGGGTTGGACTTGATGATCTCGAAGGTCTTTTCCAACCCAGTTGATTTTATGATTCTATGGGAAAAAAAAAAAAAAAGAAAATCACTACAGATGCAAAATTCCAAGTCTTGTAGGAGGTGCAGCTCCATAGTCTGTGACCACTCTTGTATTTCACTCTATTTCTTTGGCACACATCCAGCAGCTGAGATGGGAGCTCCTCCATTAGCCCTGCATGGAAGTTGTTTGCCTTTAAGAAAACCACAAAACAGTCAAAAGCAACTACTGACAGCAGATGCCATTTGGGCTGAGGGGCCAGACTACCCAGAGCCAGTGCAGGGGAACTGTACATGATATTAAACGGGTTTTAGACATCATCTGCTGTGTTTTGAAAGGCAGCTCCGCCCAGCAGAGCTCCTCAGGACCCCAGCTGACACAAACCAGAGCTTTGCTGAAGTCAGTGGCACTGCCACCACCTTCTCCAAACACAGGATCCGGCCCCCCCAAATTTCCAGTTCAGCATCCTGTGATCCTGACTGCACTTTGCTTACTCCAAGATAATCCAAGTCTTGGCAGGAATGGCCTTCTGTTCAAGTGGAGACGTTGCCAGTGTTGTGATTTTCCGTCTCTAATTACCAGGAGATTAAATTCCATCGCTGTGGATGAGCGTGATTGCTGCCTTCAGACCTGCTGACGTGTTTTCAGAGAGGGGGAGAGGCACGGATGCAGCAAGCCAGTGTCACAGAAGACAAGGGGAAAGGAGGGGTGGAAAGAGGCTGTGCATAGAATCATGGCTGGGAAAGAACTTTATGATCATCAGGTCCAACATCAACCCAGCACCACCACCATGTTCTCAAGTGCCACACCCACACATTTTTTTAACTCTCTCAGGGACAGTGAGCCACTGCCCTGGGCAGCCTGTGCCAGTGCCTGACCACCCTTCCCCTGAAGAAATTTTCCCTAATGTCCAATCTGTGCCGTCCCATGCTCAGCTGGCACAAGGCAACACCCTTTGACTCAAGGATCCAGCCTGCCCAGGGGTCAAACAGACCTTCTAGAAGTGGTCCAGATGCTTCTGTTTTAAGTAGCCCAGTGGGACAGTTCACAAGCTCCTTGTCCTCCTGCCCTCCACTGCCAACAAGTGCACATGAAGGCACGTGGGTTGAGCTTCCCTCCTGCCCTAGATGCAGCAGGGCTTCCTCCAAAGAAGAGTTTAAACCTCCAGTCTGAACTCTGAGGAAAATCAAGGCCATCACTAATTTTTTTTTTTTTTTCAATGTCTTTTGCTGATAGCTCTGTGGATTGGAGTGAGAATTACAGCCAGCAGCAATAATGAACTCACGACATAACACCCTGGGGATGGAGCATGGAAATTTGGGGCCAGGGTACAGAAGCTCTCATCAGGCAGATGGGAGGTTTGCTGATGCAGGGGTTTGTGGCAGGGGTTGGTTTGGATTCAAGCAGACTGACACACTGAGCCTTTTACATCCTGTACATTTTTTTTTCCCGTGTTTTGTACAGGCAGTTCTTGCCAAAATGTTTCGGAGTGCACTTGGCAGAGAAGCATTTAATCAGCATTCAGCCTCTTACGGGGCTGTCTCTGAGGGAGCAGACTCAGGCCAGCGATGGCAAGTGGTAATTTTGGCTGCTTAACCTGGTTTGATTAATTTCAACAGTCTGTTTAACAACAGATACCATGTGGCCACAGCCAAAGAAGTTTCATGGTCTTTACTGAGAGTGAAAGTAGGTGTGAAACGCTTTAAAAACGCATCATTACTGCAGGAGAGATAAAAGCTTCCTTGCCCTAATGAGGGAATGGACTGGCCCAGGATCCAGAGTGATTATTGCTCTTCTCTCTTAGGTCACTCAGTGTTACCTGATCCCTGAATTTCTCTTATAAAGTTGCAGAGGAAAAGATAAGTCTGAAAGCTCCAAATCCTGGAGTCAAAGATTTGGATCACCATCATGCACAGATTTCTGAACTGCTGCACCACCTTAAGGAGAAGAAGTTTAGGTCCTTCTCTCAGAGCACAACCTCTGTAAGGTGTTCAACTCAAGGAATTACCAAACTCTGTCAAAGAGAGACATCTCTTAGTCACAGAATCCCAGACAGGTTTGGATTGTGAGGGACCCTAAAGCCCATCCCATCCCACCCCCTGCCATGGGCAGGGACACCTTCCACTAGCCCAGATTGCTCCAAGCCTCATCCAACCTGGCCTTGAGCACTTCCAGGGATGGGGCAGCCACAGTGCTCTGGATTTTTAAATTTGTTTTGAGACAAACAACCACCATGAAATGTCTTACCTCACATTATAAGACACGACAGCTGTGTTTCTGTAATACGTTTTGCAATTCAGAGTTGCAGATGATCAAGGAAAAGCTTTTGAGATGAGATAATAACAGAATCATTTTGCATTCCTAAATCAATGTGTGTGCCAGTTTTAAATTACATTTTTAAAAAGTGATCTTTACTCCAATAGTAAAGTGTACTATTATATGAATAACTGAAGGTCCAAGACCAGAGCTGGCTCAGTTTATTGAGTTTCCAAGCCACAGTAATGCCAATATGTTTGGAAAACAATGTCATCTTTAGTCCAGCTAAAAAGCAAAGAATTCTAGGACTGAACTCACATTGTAGGAGTTTGGTTTTGAGACAATACTCCTTTTTTTTCTCCACATTGAGCAACCTGGTCTAGTGGAAGGTGTCCCTGCCCTTGGCAGGGGTTTGGAAAGAGATGGTCTTTAAGGTCCCTTCCAACTCAAACTGGTTTAGGATTTACTGGAGCATTTCCAGGTTTTTCTTACAGCACCATTTAGGTCTGAACTTCCCAGCCTACTCTGAGGTTAGCAGCAAACAACCAAACAATCCCTAGTGACCCTCAACTCCTGGTGCTCCTCCACACACGGTCACCCTTGTGTTCAGCACACAAACCCAGCACCTCTCCAAAGGCACGAGCCAGGTCAGGCCCCCTCTACTGAAGGGTTTGCTTCAGTCCAGCCTGGCTCCTCATGCTCCCATGCCCTTGTTTTCCCATCATTCCTTAGAGAACATGAGCAGAGTGCAGGCACATGTGTCAGGGGAGAAGAGGACGAAGGGAAAGAGGAAGCCCATCTCTAAGAAATCACAAATCGCTCCCAAGTTCCCGTTTCCTCCACAAACAAAACAGCCTGTGGAAGTCCAAGTTGGGGTGGATAAAATATCAGCCACGTGCCTGACTTACAGCACTGGGACTGAGGTTTGGGCACCATTTCAAGACTTTCCCCTAGGAGTCTATCCAAACCCTCTTCGCTTCTGATGTGGAATAATTTGGAAGTGTTTTCAGGCTGCCGGCTGGAATAACACAAGAGCTATTGTAAACACACACGCAGCTGATCAGCACCAAACCCACACAAATATGGTCTGTGCACACATAAATAACCAGGCAGTATTCTCTAAAAAAAAAAAAAAGAAAAAAAATTAACTGAAAAGCTCAATTAAAGAAAAAGATGAAATCGCTTTCAGAAAAGATGAAATCGTTAACAAAACCAGTGATTTTTTTGTGGAAGGAGTTATGTTTCACCTAATTTTAATAAGTGAAATATGCTTAAATGCAGGCCACTAGACTTAAAGAGCAATGGGTAAGCTCCAGCCAGAGCCAGCTGTCATCCAAGTGCAGGCAGCAAAGCAAGACCATAATTTCCATGGATGCTGTTTCAAATGCACTGCTGCCAGCCGAGGAAGTTTGGAAATGTAAGAGAGGCAGGGAGACCTGGGAGGCTTAGAAATAACCTGCTGGAGATACAGGACCCAGCCTGGAGCTCTAACCCTGCATCACTGCTGCTTGCCTGACCCCTGCTTTGTGTGGAAAAGAAGAGGATTGCCCTTTGGGAGTCAGTGTTCTCTGGGATAGTTTTGGTTTCCTCCACTGCAGTGGTCAGGAAGAAGTTCATCTCACCTGTGAGCCACGACCCAGCTGGCTTCAATATGAGAGCCGTGTTTTGGACCAGCCCCAGCTTTCCAAGCAGGCTGTTGGGAGCCCAAAAATGATTATCTTCATAGATATCCGCAAGGGAAGCCACAGCCAGGTGTTGGCATCATTCAGGCACGGCCACACTATGAGATGGAGGGGCTCTTTCCCAGGATTTCCAGGTAGCTCTGGTCTGTCTCGTGGCATTACATCCATATCCTCTGTTATTTCTTCCAAATTCCTCAGTTACCCCTGGGATTTTCCTCCAAACTCATGCCAGCAGGTGAGCAAAGGAGCCACAGGCAGGGACCTGCACAGCAACTCACCTTCCCTTCCTTCTGAAATTCCATCTCTTCCCAGAGGTGTGACGGGATGGAGGTGACAATACCTCACGTCCAAGCTGCTCTCTGCCACGGCAACTGCTTTTCCTGCAAGGAATGAAGTCTCTCCATATCTGACCAGGCATTTCTGTCCTCCACCTTGCCCAGCCCAGGATGGGATTTAAAGAAAACAACAGCAAACCCGTCTGTCGGGGTTGCAGATGTTGAGTATTTACATCTTGCCACTGGACGGATTTTGAGCAGAACCATTCCGCATGTCAGTGGGGAGAGCGAACCTCATTCCCAAAACAAGATAGCAGAGATTTCTCTGCAGTAATAAATCCATCTGGACAATAATGGGGTGGTTTATGACTGTTTTGTGACTGCACCATCTGCAAACAATATTTCCTTGAGTAGGAAGTAGCGGGAAAACGAAGCAACATTTCATGTGGAGGGGCTTAAGTTCTTTGCTCTTCCACCACCAGCACGGCTTTGACCAACCTCATACTCAAAGCAATGCTTAAAATAAATAAAAGGAGTTGTCCAAGCCTTACGTGGGTCTTTGGTATCCACTGTAATCAAAGAGCTTATGGGTTGGGTCCCACCTAACAGGCCAGAAGGACTGATTAGAGCCCTCTGAGTGAGAAGCCTTGTGATCCCTGCTCCAGGTCAGGCTGATTGTGCAGGAAATAGCCATATGTCAACACTGTCTCCTTAGGACAGCCTTGCTGGAGACTTGATCCAAAGCCTGTTGAAGCCTGTGATTAGACTTCCTCTGCTGCAGCAGCCTCTGGGCAGAGCAATGTCATCAACTTCTTCTGGCCCATTCATGGCCTGGGCTGATGCATTTCCCAAAGGAGAAGACTCTTGCCAAGATTATTGCTGGTCAAAGCCCACCACCCACTATTATACAAAGGAAGCCACAGTTCCTGATGTTAAGCACATCTAAGACAATGTGCAGAAAAGGGTATAAAGCAGTTAAAACACCTAATAAAGCACTGAGGGAAGGGGAGAACACGAATTTTATGTGAGTTCATCATGCCCAAGGCATAATTCAATCAAGATAGCAACCAATGTGTGATCCTCCACTGCAAATTCCTCAAATCTTTGTCCTTGACCTTGTCTGAAAGGCTTTGCTTAAGCCCTCGGGACTGTGAGCTGAGACAAAAGACAGTCTAAGTCACCCTTTGTTTGGTGACCTGCTCTGACAACCTCATCAGATGATTTTGAGCACTACTTTTATCCACGATAGATTTATATGTCATGCATGAAGCAATAAGGATCTTGCCTTTAGTTCTCCCATATTCACCATTACACAGGAAAGCCTCTAACCTGGACTGGGAATGAGTTCAAATTTAAGCCTCCTTTAAACCCAGGATCCTGACTCAACTTACACAGGTTGCCCAAAGAAGCTGTGGGTGCCCCTGAGTTCCTGGAAGTGTCCAAGGCCAGATTGGATGGGGCTTGGAGCAACCTGGTCTAGTGGAAGGTGTCCCTGCCCATGGCAGGGGTTTGGAATGAGATGAGCTTTAAGATCCCTTCCAAGCCTAGAATGACAAGGAACACACAGGCTGGAGCTGGAATCATTGCAGGAGGCAAGGATCTCCACAGGGCCACATTCATTTGAGCCTATAAATACAAACATTAAGGACACTCCCTCCAGACTTCCATGGCTAGTTTTTCATATGAGGAACATTTAGGAGTACAGGGGCTGAACAGTCATTAACATCATCCACAGAAGGATAAGGGACATCGATTCAGCTCAAGGCTCAGGACAGTGGGATGTTGGACAATCATCCTCGGCCAAGACAAGGCTCTGAGGTGGTGGGAGTTGGGGATGAGGGTTCAGGCACATCCTTTGAAGGGTTTATTAGCAAAACAGCCTAAGAATATCCTCAAGGCTGGAATAAATTAAGGCACACATTTTAGAGATGTATGGGACACCCTGTAATTTGATGACATCCCAAGAGCTAAGAAAGGCAAGGTGCTGCCATGATGGCATTGCTACTCATGTGTTAAAGGGTCACAAAATTATCAGTTTTGTGGGCGATGAACAGGGGCAGCAGTCATGAACTGAATGTATGCAATGTCTAAAGCTCTCCTAATGGTTAATTAATGATGTAATACACAACTTATAGCACTCAGAAGTACCAACTTAGCACATGAATCAGAGCCTGGGGCTATAGAAATGTCACAGCACACAAATATATCCCCACTATTTGCATTCAGCCTTGTCTAGCCTTGGATGAGGGCTGCTGGACAGACAGACTGATAACATGAGCTGGAAATGTTGGCCAGTCTAAGAAGCCCTTCACACACTTCTTAATGCTTTGGTTCTCTTCAGGTCAATACAGAGGCCTCACCTAAAGAAGTTTCTTCCCACCTGACACGAGGTTGCAGCCAGGTGGGAGTCAGGCTCTTCTCCCAGGGACCAACTGACAGGACAAGAGGAAACAGCCTCAAGCTGATGAACATAAAGGTCCCTCCCAACACTAAACCCCCCAGTCTGAGCCCATCAGGCTCTTCAGGAAGGTTCTCGGCCGCTCAGCTTTTCCCTGTGCTGTGATGACAGCACGAGCCGCTCCCAGCACTGGCAGCCCTCCACGGTTATTAGCAGCTAATAACCCAAGCATTTCTGGGCTCAATATCACAGCAGCTGAGGGCCTTTCAAGAGTTAGAAGAGTTTAAGAGTTTGTTTGGCTTTGTTTTGGCTCTGGAAACCCGTGGGGCTTGATCCTGGACACTGCTTGCAGGGAGACGGGGATGGTGGTGGGTAATAAAGAGGTCGAACCTTAAGCCACCGTCATGGTCCACAATCAACCAGGTTGAGTGGAGGTGGGAGGTAAGTAGGGAGGCCTGGGCAATTCCCAGTTTTGGACCCTCATTTCATGAGGGAGGATCTGTGCTGAAGCACTGCATCTTGCAGAGACTACACTGAAGCCACTCCTTTCACAGAGTCATAGAACTGTTAAGGATGGAAAAGCCCTCTAAGATATTTGAGTCCAACCGTCCCCCCAGGACTGCAAAGGCCACCGCCAAACCATGTCACAAAGTGCCACATCCACATGGCTTCTAAACCCCTCCAGGGATGGGGGCTCCATCACTGCTCAGGGCAGCCTGTGCCAAGGCTGGACAACCTTTCCATGAAGGAATTGTTCCCAATATCCAACCTAAACCTCCCCTGGCACAACTCAAGGCCTTTCCTTCTTGTCCTGTCCCTTGTGCCCTGCGAGCAGAGCCTGATCCCCCTGGCTTCTCCCTCCTGTCAGGGAGTTGCAGAGCCTCCTTTTCTCCAGGCTGAGCCCCCCCAGCTCCCTCAGCCCCTCCTGCTGCTCCAGCCCCTTCCCCAGCTCCGTTCCCTTCCCTGGACACGCTCCAGCCCCTCAGTGTCTCTTCCATGACGGCCCAGAACCGGACACAGCGCTCGAGGGGCCTCAGCAGTGCCCAGCACAGGGATGGGCACAGCCCTGGTCCTGTGACACACCATGGCTGGGACAGCCCAGGTGCCCTTGGCCTTCTTG
>JAWWLV010000002.1:4447280-4469711 GCA_035041135.1 Platyrinchus mystaceus
GCGGCTCCTTGGACAATGCACAGGCTCAGGGTGTCGCTGCCACCGATCCTCCCCCGTATCCAGCACCGTCCCTCCAAGTCCCAGCCCCACCGGGACCCTCTCTGGACCGACACCGTCCCGCTCCGCAGCCTCCGTCACCCACTGGATCCCCACTCGGAGGTCTCCGCGCTCAGGACACCACACCCAAGCTGACACACACACAGAGGCTTCCACAGCACAACCTCTCTGCCTTAAATCTGCCCTCTGGGCACAGGACCATGGAATGGTTTGGGTCGGAAGAGACCTTAAAGCTCAGTTCGTTCCACGCCCCTGCCATGGACAGGGACACCTTCCACGAGACCAAGTTGCTCCAGCCTGGCCTTGGACGCTTCCAGGGATCCAGGGGCAGCCACAGCTCCTCTGGGCAACCTGTGCCAGGGCCTCACCACCCTCAGCATAAAATATTCCTCCCAATGTCCCATCCAACCCTTCCCTCTGGCATTTTGAATCCATCCCCCTTGTCCTGTCACTCCACCCAGAAAAGGCCCCCCATCATCTTCCCAGCCAGAGAGGGAAGGATGTGCAGCAGGATGTGAGGATTTTATCAAGCTGCCAGTGCAAACGGGCTCCCCATCCACAGGTAAACCAGCAGCTCCTGGGAATCCATCCACTCTCCTTCCTGTGTACAGGCAGGACCCAAGGCTTACAGGCACAGCCTCAGAGAAGCAGGCATAAATTATAAAGCCTGATCTGTATAAAAAGTACAGAGTTTCTATAGAGAATTTCAGTTCTGAGCACTTTTTATTCCAACAATTTGAAAGTATAGGGATTTAATACACTAGACAACCCTTCAGCAGCCCTCTCCTGACACCCTACACCCTGCAAGTGACGAGGGGAGCTGAGAGCTCTCTGAGAACGGACTTGGGACATAAAGAAAATACGGGAAATAGAAGCAAAGAAAGGAACAGCAAAGCAGAGGAAGCAAAAAGAAGGATGTCTGTGTGCTTCAAATACCTCAAAACAGAGGCCCCACTTTGCAAATAGCGTTTCACTGGGGGAAGGAGGGGGAAGGCTGGTTTTCATTTCGTTTTCGCTTTGAAAACACCATTTTCCCGCACATCCACTGATGTGCAAATTTCCCCCGAAACCGCTTAGACAGAGAGCACGTCTCAAAGCTGGGGTTTTCTGAAACATATCTGTTTGAATTTATAAAGCTGTGGTTGAGAGAGCCCCCAGCAGCCCCTCGCCGAAGGAGCCACGAGCAGCATTTCCCAGCGCGGCCCCCAAAAACACCCCAGCGCCCACCCGGGCACAGCAAGGGAGGCACCGGCACCAGCGGCAGGGAGAGCACGACCCGCCAGCCCAGGAGAGAGTGACACAGAGACCGATTTCTCCAGCTCCAGCCTTGGCATGGACCGTGCCAGCTGGGCAGAGAGATAAGGAGCGGGTGCTGGTGTGTGGGGGTGATAAATGGGGTGCTCACACAGCCCCCAACACCTCTGCAGCTGCCGGCGCATCCGGAGAGCCCATCTCTCCATCCTGCTGTGAGCAGTGCAGGCAGCCACAGGCAGGATGTGGGGATAATATGAGGGGAAGAAGGATATCACCCACTGCTGCACCTTCCCAGCTCCTCCTTCCGTGCGCTCCCCGCAGAGCCCGGCTCAGCACCCGGCTCAGGCAGATGGTTTGTACGAACAGCTCACGGAGGGAGGGGAGGGAGGGGGGGAAGATCTGGAAGCCTCTCCGAATTCCCTGCTGGCACAGCAGCAGCCTCCCCCCTTCCCAGCTGGCAGTTGGCACCGACAGCACTGCGTGCCCCGAGCCCTTTTCCTGCAGCTGGAAGGAAGGGGCTGGGAGGGGAGGGATGCGGCCCCGGTCCCCAGGCTGGCAGCTGCAGCTGGTGGCAGGGATGCCCAGGGGAAGCAGGTGGCTCCTTCCCAAGGGCTGGGTGGGAATGCTGGCACCCAGGGCTGCTGGGGCCTCTGCAGAGAGGTGACCCGCTGGCTGGGAGCCCGGTGACAACCTCGAGTGCCCTGACAAAGGAGCTGTGCAGCCCCAGAGGCACCGGCTGTGGGGTCTCAGCTCTGGGGCACCCCATGAGGCTCCTCTGCCCCACTGACAGCTGAAAGGAGGGACACAAAACATCACTCCAAGTCTGCTCCTACAGAAGGAGATGTGCCAGGCACCAAGCTGTTCCCTGCCACTGCACAGCCCTTCCCTACGACCTGCACCCCCTTTTTCTGAAGGCTGTCCCAGTCTGTCTGCAACAGGACAAGGACATGCAGCCCCTCCCAATTCCCCCTGCCCCTCCACAGCTCACCTTCCAGGCTCACAGCATTCCCATTCCCAGCTGTGGAGACCTCCATCCCAGGGCCATTCCAACCTGTAAAACCATGTGTTTGGGGTAAGACAGGCACCGGGTCCCAGCACAGTGGCACAGTTGCTGCTCCTTTCCTGGACATTTTAAGGTCCACGGGTTTTGTGGTGCCAAGGAGTTCTTTGGCACTCATACAGTTGAATGTATTTAATCCAGCCTGTGGAGCAAACAGCCCATGGTTAATGCATCCAGAATGGCTCGTGACTGTCTACTGGGAAGACATGAAGAGGGCAGTAATTCATCCCAGTCAACTCTGCTGTGCACATTCCCACTGTTCCAAGTAAGAGGTCATTCTCTCTTTTTCCTTTTCACCAGCACCCTGTGCCTCTGGTCTCCCCCTCTACTCTTTGCCAGGTGCCAAGAAGGGCCCACAAATCCCTTTTACTTTATTTTTCTTTTTTTTTCCCCCCTAAAGCCTCCTGCAGCTGTTGCACAGCGAACTCAACGTGCTGGGCTGAGCAACCTACTCCATGCCCTTGAAACCAGATGGCAAGCCAAAGTTTTCTCTGACAAGCAAAGGAATCAGAACTGACATGATTGGAAAAAACAAGCTCAATTCCTCTTGGCAGGATATTAATTTAGAAATCTCTGGTGTCGTCGCCCCAATTCACAATGAATTTGAATCCAAGCTTTCCTAGTGCCAGACGACACAGAGATTTGACAGAGAAGGTAATTGGAGGAAATGGCTTTGTAATCCAGCTATTGTGCTGGCAAGATCCAACTCTCCTCAAGAACAAGGTTCACTTCCTGGCATGGCTGATTCATCAGCATCTATTTGTCCCCAGTGCCTCTTGGCTTTCCTCTGCCCGGCAGGGATGGCACGGACCCTTTAGAGCAGTGCCACAGGTGTGCTGGGCATCCAGGCTTTCCACAGCCTGGGAGGTGGCAGCAGTGGAGTGATGAGTCCTGCAGGGTGAACCACTCCCAGTGTCCAAGGGGCACGGGAGAGAGCAGGATGGAGCGAGTCTCGTGGTCCACACACCCCTTGGGCAGCAAACACACCAAGCAGATGGAGCCAGGCGTCCCCTGTGGTGGGTGCCTGTGCCATGCCAGTGGCAGGAACAAGGATGGAAATGTTCATGTGGGAGCAATCCCAGTCAGAGAGCCCCAGGGCCTCCATCCACTCCACATAAATAACTGGGTGGGTGGGAAAACCTGAACCGGAGCAGAGTTTGGAGCAAAGCTTGTAATCACATCCTCAGTGACGTCCCCGGTAGCACAGAGCCCACAGAAAAGATCACCATGGGGTTACCTGCCAGACAGGTCCTAATCACTGCATCACAGAATCATGGAATGGAATGACTTGGGGTGGAAGGGGCCTGAAAGACCTTCTTGTTCCACTCCCCTGCCATGTGCAGAGACACCTTCCACTGGACCAGGTTGTTCCAAGCCCCATCCATTCTTACCCTTCTCTGAAAACGTCACTGCAGACAAAGGCTGCATCAGGCAGGGGGAAACCAGCATCAAAGGGCAAAAGAGTCTGCCCTGCTCCCACCAGCAAAAAAGGAAAAAGGAAAGGGGGGAAACAGGGTGCAGAGGCTCCAGAATGTGTTCTGAGAGCTGAGCAGCACTTGCCTAGAAATGTCCATGAATGATTCTACATACGCAGGTCCCGGATCATCATACGCAGCACCTTCACACTGCTTTAATAATAACCATTAATAATAACAATCATTTTATTGACCTGCATATTCCTGCCATTCCACTAATTACTCTGTTTTTCCAGCCTGCTGGCTGGTGAGCTGCTCAGGATGGATGTTGGATCCACTCCTGAGCTGCACCTCTGAGATCTGATCATTTGGTGGTTGGGGCAGCGTGAAACCCTAACCCTGCTTGCTCCATCATTCCCACCAGTGCCCTGCCATCCCTTTGGGAACCCTGTTAAAATGAGTTCTTGCCCTTCAGAAGGCTCCTCTCCATCTAAATAACTTGGAGGATGGAGCATAGCTGCAGTCTAACATCCCCTGGTGTCTGAATATATCCTTTAGCTCCATGACCTGATCCCCTGAGTGCACACAAAGACAGTGGTTTTGTGGAGGAGGAGGAGGGCAAGAGCTCAGTTATTTTTCTTAATCTGCTAGCAAAAAAATATTAGGATAGTAAACAGCCAGCAATCACCCAGGAATGCCTGGGAGAGCTCTTACCTACCGGCATGCAGATTCCTCATCTGGAGTTCATTTATTCACGTTCACTATTGATGCTATTCAGCTACACAGCTGGCTGGGAAGGACATATTCAAGAGACCTGAAGTTATTGAAGAGGCCAGTCTCCACTGCCAATGTCACCTCTGGAAATAATGAATCCTGGGGGTCTCTCAACCTCCTGGAGATAAGAATGCACAGAAAAAGGTGTCCCATGGGTCTTATTCTGCATCCCATTTTGCTGATAATTCCCTCAGAAAGCCTTCCTAGTGCTGAGGATCACCTGCATCCCATTTGATTACATCCAATAACTTAAACTGCTGGAGCAAACCCATTTCAGATAGAATCACTGTGAGCTCTGAAGAATTCCCACAGCCTGGTGAAAAACGCAGATCTAATTTGTATGTTCCCCTTAAGTGCTGCCTTACATACCTTGCCATGACCCACCTGTAGCTATGTACAGTCCTTCACTTTCCTTCCTCTGAGAGTGGGTCTTACAGGGTCAGAAAAGCATAAGGTACGTTGCCTAAGCTCTGTTTTTGGGGGTGTAAGTGGAAAATCCAGGAGGAAAGCAGATGCCTGCAGGGAGCATCATGCCTTTTCCCCAGGCAGGCTTACACTCAGCCACCCTGGGAAGGGACCACACAGACTCAGGTTGAAGGGGGAAAAAAAAAAAAAGCACATGAAGATCATGGAAGTCTCAGGGCAAGTAAATTACTGTTAATTGTGAGATATTTGATTGCAAGAAGCTCCAGATGGCCAGCCATCTGTTTTTTATTATAAAATTAAACAAGATTAACCCAAACAGGATTTCCTCAGCATTCTTCTATGACTGGCTCACAAATACATCTTTAACACCTATGCTAGAGATACAGCACAATCAGAAGCTTTTCCTGCCTTTCCCTAATCTACTTGGGCTAAATACTCTGCTGAGTAATGCCCTTGCACGGAAAGATTTCCAGCAGGATCGAAAAGGAGCAGGGAATGGACTAATTAAGAGAGGAGGGAACTGGGAAATGTCAGCTCCAATAGCAGTAACCCCAGCAGAACCCCTCCCTTTTACACTGCCATGACCAAAGGCTGGTTAGTAAGGCACAAGCACCGGGGCAGGGGAGTTGCCAAGGGCAACAGGTTGCCAGAGGCAATGGCAGCCGGGGTACCAACCTCTCCCAGTCTGGGATGGGAAGGGATAGAGCAGCAGAACTGGGGAGAGGGGCCAGAGCCCCTGCCCCCTGTCTGTCTCCTCTGAAAGGCAGCAGCCAAACACATCTCTCCCTGCAGTGCCTCTGCAAGCCTCAGGAATTTTCTTTTTGCCTTCTTACACCTATGCCTACGAGCCTCAGGAGTTTCCTCCCTGCCCCAGCATCCTCTGCATCACCAAAACACCACCCCTGCCCTCGTCCCTGGAAGGGCAGCACTGCAGAAGCTCAGTTTTGTGATAACGGTGCGTTTCACAAGCTCTGGCCGTTCTTTGCTCCAAGGTACATAAATTCTGAGACCGAGCCCTGCAGAAAACAGCTCAGACAGATTTTGCTGGGCGGGGCTTGCAGGACCAGCTCACCCAGCGAGTTTTCAGCCCTCAGGTACCAAACCTGCTCTCTGGGAGTCAGTGAGCTGCCTCTGCTGCTCTCCCTGGAGGCTGGGCTGCCACCAAGGTGGCCTTCCCGAGCCCACCCAGCCACCCCCTGCCCACCTCTGAGCCTGTCCTCCTGCGAGCTTTTCTCATGCAGATCACACATGTCCGCGTTTGTTCGAAGCAAATCGGTTGTGAAACGAGCATAAAGGGTGTTCCACGGGAGATGCCCCCTCGCATCAGCCCCCAGAGTAAATCCCCAGGACAAGATGCATCCAGAAAATATCCATAATACCTCACTCACACCCCCTCCTGTCTTATCACGTCCGGGCAGAAAACCTGTTGGGAGAGTTTAATTGCCCATCAGCCAACAGACTGGGGCTCCACCCCAGGTAAACATGATTATTTTTTTTCATTTAACTTTGAATATCTTCACTTGGAGGGCTACCCTGGAGAGAAAAATGCTGTGGTCTCCTTTTTGAGAGAGCTCCCTGCACCCAGGCTGCTTCTTCCCCCCCACAACCACTGCTGCTCTCAGAGGCTGAGAAACACAACAATTCCTCCTGGAAAGGTAAAACATGGCCAGTGTAGAGGCATATTCAGGGAATTAACTGAAAAGCTCTAACAGATTCCCTTCTTTTCCCCTTGCCTTGTCCACAAGAGCCAGGCTTGCTTCAAGGTGGAAAAATGATTTGGCTTTCCACAGTTTTATTCTCAGAAGTGACTGTTCCACTCTGAGCTGGTATTTCTCCAGAAGAACTTACTTGGTCCAAGGCAGACACCTCAGCTGGAAAACTCCAATCCCCACAGGCAAAGGTATGTGGAACTGAGAGGACATCCTATCCTGTTCTTAGATGGAGCAGGGAATTACCAGATGAGTAATATGCCACACCACACACTTACAGAGCACAGCTTAAACAGCTGCTTTGTAAATGAGGGGAACAGATGCTCTGACAAGAGCCCTGTGCAAAATCTTTCCTCTGCCAAGTAAGTAAAGGAATCCTATTTTTTGCTTTTAAAGGCAGACCCCTGTAAATGAGGCATAAAACTGACTTCAGAGCATTCCCACTACTTTCTTGTGTTTCCAGCAGAGCATCCTCTGGGCTGGGCTTTCAGTGACAGCCACTCCTCCCCAGCCAGCTGGGGAGATGCCCCAGGAGGTGGAAGCCCACACGAGAAAACATAAAATAAAAGTAGTTAAAAAAAATTACAAGCTTTTTAATCAATGATTTATCCATGCCAGGCACTTCTCTATCTAACCAGATGCTTCCAAGTGTCTGGCACCGGAGAAAAACCTATAATTTTATCACATGATATATTAGTAACCTGTATTAGACTTGCAAAAAAACAACTGGCTGCTGTTGGTGAGGGAATAAAAAGTCACTGGATTGAACTATAAAACAAATAGCCCTGGTGTTATCTTGGAGGAGTTTCTTAACCAGCTGGTTCAGTCTGTCAAACATGGATGGGAAGGGGGGCGTGGGCAACTCTGGCTCTCAGGAGCTGCCTGGAGAACGTGTTTTCAGGGATGACAGCCAAGAGAAGAGACCTTCACATCTTTGTAAGCAGCTGGGAAGCCCCCACCTGAGCAGGGATCACCTCCCAAGGGGCTTTCAGACAGAGGGGAGTAGGAATTGGGCTCCACCAGACCAAGGTTTGCAGCCAACAGCGGGCCCAGAACTGCTGCAACGTCTCACAGCGTTTGATAGCACGGGGAGCACAGCACATGGCTTTTATCAACTGAAAAAACCAACACTGACACAACTGGGGAAAAACAGATATGCTTTTAGCCTGAGGAGGGGCTTGCCTGTTTTTTCCCAAATCTATTGGATAATCTAACAAGAGATATTGCTTCCTACAAACCTCGGCGAGGTTGTGGGAATGTTGCAGGCAGCGGGACCACCAGAGAATAAGGGAGGGAGCTGCCCTTGAAACACTTATCAACTACAGAACGGCTTTTACAAGGTGTCATCCCTTGTCATGTTCTCCTATGAGGCATGGGATGATGGGTTACCTCAGAGTCTTGTTTGTAATCGTTCTCCCTTAGTGTCCTCCTCTAATGCACAACTTTAGCTGTCAATGGAAGGGGGAAGGTGGTTAAATCAGCTTGGGATGACTCCCTGCAGGAAGGTCCTATGTGTGTAACACAAACCTGGCCACTTGCAGCTCATTCAGAGTTCCCTTTTCCATCACCCTGCAAGCCGAGACACTTTTCCCTCCTAAGCACAGTGGGTGTAACCAAATGCCTTGGAAAGCGGGAAGGGTTGGCCACTTACCCCAGGAAAGGAGAAGGAATTTGTGAGATCCCAAATAGTATTTCTGGTGCTGTATGTTACCACATTACACACCCCCCAGCTCAATATTAATATAAATATACAGTACAGCATAAAGGACATGACCAGCCTCGAGAGAGCTCATGGACCCCTTGAAGGTCCCACAGTCTGACCCTACAAGTCAGAATTAGTGACACCCCACTGGCTCCAGCCTGGCCAAAATTTCTTGCCCCGGGTATCAGCCATGGGCACAGGAGTGGGCAGGATGGGGACAACGAGCTGGTGATGCATGGGATGCCCCATTATTCCCAGGAGCCACAGCTAAGCTGGAATAACACTCACCACGTGCAAGCAGATCCGAAGACGCATCGCCAAAGAGAAGGACTTTCCCTGGAGCAAAGGGGAAGGAGCCTCCCCTTCCACAGACACCTCTCAGGTCCAGCACACCACAGGCTGTTCTCACAGAGCAGGGGGGAGTCAGGAAACCTTGTATGAAGAAATCCAGGCTGAGAGGTGTCTGGGACCTTGTCACTGCCATCAGGTAAAGAGGCTGTCAACAAGATCTACGGCAAACCACGGGGAGAAGGCTGAGTGTACAGAAGCACTTACCCACCATGCAAGTAAATCCCATTTAATTCCACCAAACTGCCTGGACCAGACTTTCCAGACACATAAATGAATGTAACACACCGATGCCAACAAACACTGGAAATTTTACACCTGGAGACATTCTTAACCCTTATAACAAGCAGCACCTGGGCTTGAATACAGCTTGAAAAATTTCCAGCTCTACAAGAGCAAATCTACCTAAATAAAGCATAAGACTACTGCAAGCCTATGAGTCGTCGTGGAGCTGAACCTGTCTCAGGGTGGGTCTGGTTTTTGTTCTTTATTAATCATTTTCATGGGCCTTTGCACTTCTGAATTCCAGCCTGTCTGGAAGCAGCAAACACTGGAAACCCCAGAAAGCTTTTCAAAGTGTGAAACCCCCCTCCCTGGAGAAGGTTTAATGCACTTAAAGTTTGCATTCAGACATTCAAGGGCTGAGCTAAGTAGTCACCCCTCTCAGACACTTGGGATGTTCACCTGTCTGAGAATTTTCAACCTGAAATCCAGACTTTCATCTCAAAGTATCTTCTGCAGAAGCAGGACCGAGAGATCACCAGTTGCAAAGGAGTGATGGGGCTGAGACGGTGCCCAGAGAACAGCTGGTGATAGCAAACTATCAGGGATGCTGATGCTTTCCTCACTAAACACCCACTTCTCATCCTTTCCCAGGGATCTCCTAGGCTCCAACACCCTCATCCCATAATCAGACTGAGCAAAGAATGCCTGGCATTCGCTCTGCAGGCAGACACAACTCAGGCAAGGTTTAGAAAGCCCCAAGTGCTGCCAAACTCAAACGTGGGCGAGCAAAGCTGCCTCTCAGCCAGGAGAGTTGGAACGTGCACAGGGAAGGGCCTCCCTCCCTCCCTCCCTCTGCTATTTTATTCTCCAGGCGTACAATGAGGGCTATTCTCTCCTGGAAAGAGGAATCCAAAACACTCCAGCGTTCCATTGATCCGACTGCAGAGGGAAGGTATGGATTCTCCTCAGCCAGCCAGCTTCCCATGGAAGCAGCCGTGGGGAACTGGCGGAGCTGAACCAGGAGGAAGCGGCGCCGGTGGCTCTCCGGAGCTCACGGAGTCGGCGTTTCCGACCGCCCGCCCCCCTCGCTCCTCCAAACCCCTCAACCAAAAACCCCTCATTCACCAGCCAGACGGGACGGGAAATGAGAAGAAAAACCCTCTCCCCATCACCATCCTCTTTATAAAACCACCACCCACCCAAGCAACGGAACAGCCTTGAAAGCGAAGCCAGGCCCTGGAACAAGCTGGCCGGGTTAGAGACAAGAGCTCTGGCATGGTCAAGGGCTCAGCATCTCCCACACAGTGCAGGATTCCTGTGTCTTTCATCCTGCTTCGGTTTTAGAGTGAGGCCACGAGGAAAGAGAGAGCCAGGAGACAGTGGGGCTCACGGGCTGCTCCATGAAAACACATCCTGTATTTAGCTGGTGGGGTCTCAGGCATTTTACCAGCCCTTGGTGAAAGGAAGCAAACATGGTTAAAATGCTCTCCAGAGGAAGTTCATGGGGCTGTCATGGGTAATCCTGAGCTGAACTGTCATTACCCAGGACAGCAAGGGACAACAAGGTTGCAGTGCAATGCCTGGAGGAAGTCATCTCACACCTTCTGATCACTCTCTGGTGACCAGGGACGTGACCTAAGGGAATGCCATCAAGCTGTGTCAGGGGAGGGTTAGGTTGGATATCAGGAAAAGGTTCTTCCCCTAGAGGATGGTGGGGCACTGAACAGGCTCCCCAGGGCAGTGGGCACAGCCCCAGGGCTGCCAGAGCTCAAGGAGCGTTTGGACAACGCTCTCAGGGACAGGGTGGGATTGTTGGGGTGTCCTGGGCAGGGCCAGGACTTGGACTTAATGATTCTTGTGGGTCCCTTCCAGCTCAGGAGATTCTATAATTCACAACACATGAATCAACAGTAACAACACGCCACAGACCTAAACCAAGGCAGCCTGTTTGAAGACATCCCAGAGGATGCCCGAGTCCACGCCTCATCAACCCATGGCAAGTGCTGGGAGCAGCAGGGCTCTCCCATCTCCAAGCCCACCTTTATTCAGCTTCAGCAGGGTTGGGAGGTTGAGACACAGCCCAGCTCAACGGTTTCACTCTCCTGGGACTCCCACAACCCAAGCCCTGAACAACGAGGACATTCCAAACGTCGTGTGCCCATCGGACTGAAACCCACGGCATCTCCCGGTGGACATGGAGCTGATGGGAACAGATCTCGGAGAGCTCGTGGTGATGGGAGCTGTGACCCCAAGCTACAGACAGACCCACCCTGACCATGACTTGGGCTCATTGTGCATCCCGATTCCCCGCTGCAGGAGACACAAATGTGCCCGTAGGTGGCCCAGAAACACTGGCTTATTAAAAAGAAAAAGGGAGGGGAAAAAAAAAAAAAACAGAATGAATGCAGCGTCTGTCACCCTTTTGCAGAACTGTTATTTTTTTTGTCTGTAGTTGGTGCTTGTTTTCCAAAGATTTACATTTTTATGTGTGTGTCATTCGCTTTTCATGCATTTGGAGACCTCAGAGCTTAGAAATTCAAAACACTTGTCAGTCACGTCAATCCTTTCGGACAAAACAGAGCTGCCACTTGGATGGGTAAAAAAAAACCCCCCACAACAAAACAACAAACAAAACGCACTTTTCTCTCAAGCTGTGACTCGGTCACCCTGCTCAATGCAAGCAAGACAATGTTCAGAGAAAGCAAAAAGAAAGATCTGAGTTTTCATACTCATCGGTGGAACTAAATTGATTAAGGTCATTTCCTAGGTAGGTTGGAAATCTTCTGCAACAATTTTTTTTTTTTTTTTTTGAAAAGAAAAAGAAAAGTGTCCCCTCCAAAAAAAGGGAAAAGTCACTACTGCAAAAACATTAAATCTGCTTGGGTAACTCAGAATATATGTTGGCAAGGCAACATATCTCAGCTTGAACAGTAAACCTGCTATGTCAGAGGCTCTGCCACATATGAAAGAGACTTGGGTTTCAATATATCATGCTGAATTTACTTCTTTTCAGCCTTTCATGGCAAAGTATTTGATGTCTCTCCTTTCACTGTTGCAATCGATAGGGTGACCTTATGTAAAAGTTTCCTGACCTTTGCTGTTGTAGGTATTGTTCTCTTAAAATGTAATTTAACTCTTTTTCTTTAGTCTGGAAATAGCACTGTAGAGACAGCAAACATGAGAGGGGGCTGGGATTTTTCCCCCTGTTAACCTAAAGGCAAGAGGCAACATCCATCATCAGAGTTGGCTTCAAACCAGCTGATGTCAAGAAGCATCATCTGCTGAGGGTCTGGTTGGTTTCCCAGTGCTTCCCCATAAAGACATCGACCTGCCTGGTAAGGCAAATAACTCAAAAAGCCTTACTCTGCTGCTCACTCCAGTGCCATCATGCTCAAGATTTTAGGACTGAGTGGCCTCCCTGGATTCACATCACTGGGATGTTGGCATCTCTTTGGTCCTGTGAAGCTGCAACATCTCCAGGCCTTGCACGTATTCCACATAATCTCAGAAAAACAAAGAGATGGAGACTTTTATGGAAAAAAAATGAACTGTTTTCAAACAGGAACTACCAAAGTCGAGGGAGACGGATTTTTCTCGTGACAGTGGGTGTTACAAAGCCAGCCACATGTTTTAGAGTTACAGCTGGATTATCCACCCCAGGATCTTTGTGAGCCTGGTTTGAATCACATTATAACCTTGTAATGCAAGTACTTTAGTGAAAGCAAACTCACACTGTTATTGTCTGTTGTGCTGCTGTCATTACATCCTTCATTTGGGCTGTACGTGGGTATTACGCTGCATTAGTGATGCAGATGTGCACGTCTCCGCTCACACCCAGACGTTTGCACAGGATTATGGCTAAAATTCCTGATCCTACTTATAAAGAAGCCCTATAAATCCAGATAGCTCCTTTTAAATCAGCGGCATTTATCCCACTGTAAATCCGGGGCGTAAGTCAGAGCAGACTCTGGCTCAGATGCTCTCCAGCCACACACCGCAATGGAGCAGGGAGGCTGAAGCAAACCCCGGGCCTCATGCACATCAGTTCCCCCCAAAACCCACCCCCATCACATCATAACCCTGCTCAGCCCACACCCCATCACTTTTAAAGTACCAGCTCAACTCTCCTCATCGAGAAACTCTCTGAAACAGAATAAAGAACTGGCTTTGGCAGCACCGCCGCCGCCCCCACGTGCTTAAATATTGCTCACAGCTGAGTTATTTCGTGCTTCTTAGGAACTTCAACTGGCTTTTATGCTCAGTGAACTCATGAAAGGCAAGTATCTAAAGTCAGCAGCACTGAAACGATGAATTAGCACAAGGAGAAAGAGGCCAGTTGGGCGTTCCTTACAGTACATTACCTAGATGGTTGCCAGAGGAGCTCATTTAAAGTCACTGTGCTGCACCTGAATGTGGTTTATGGCTCATAAAAGGAAATTTGTGTTTAAGTAACAATAAAGCAGGACTGCACTTTCTATGTAAGGAAAGAAATAAACCCTTTCTCGCGGAGCAGATACATTTTTATTCGCTCAGTGCCTGCCTCAGGCTCGTGGAGATGCTTCTGGCCAGAAAGCCCAAGAGTTAAGCAGGAGGACTCTCTCCAACGTGGATTATGTTTGATTTTTACTTATTTTCCACCCAAGCTTTAACAGTGAATCTGAGCTCCTGACAAAGGCAAGACCTGAACCCCCACGTACAACTGCAGCTGTCAGAGGAACAAAGGAGATCCCCAGGCAGAGGCAACTGCAAAGCCACAGCAGGAAAAGCAGGGACCCTTCTTAACACAGAATCACTGAGGTTGGAAAACACCTCCAAGGTCATCGAGTCCACCCTGTGCCCGATCCCCACCTTGTCACCCGGCCCGGAGCTCCGAGTGCCACATCCAGTCCTTCCTTGGACAGCTCTAGGGATGGGGACTCCACCACCTCCCTGGGCAGCCCCTTCCAGTGCTCAACCGCCCTTTCCATGAAGAAATTCTTCCTGAATTCTTCCTGAACACCCCAAATTCCAGAGTTGGGACGTTTGGCCAAACAAGGTGACAGCTGCCATCACATCAATCCCTCCAAGTCACAGTCACGTCTATCTGCAATCTCCCATTTTCACTCACCTGTTATCCACTGATAAATTCCCTCATATCAGACTCCAAGGGGTTCATATCCACTTTTTTGGTCTCAGTGCAAACACCATCTGGGGTATTGTATCACACAAAGCCATGAGGAAAGCTTCCTAGAACACAGACATGTTTTTTTTTCCTATTATACCTCTGCAACAGTTTGATTTTGGGGAATTTTTTGCATGAAAACAAAGTCCTAATGAGAAATATGCAACGGTGACAAACTCCATCCTTCTGTCCCCCTGCACTGTTCTGCACCCATCTCCCACCCTCTGCCCAATACCACCCTTCTCACAGAGTCATGGCCACCTCGGGGCCACCCACCAGTGCTGATCCCTGGAGAGGGCCTTGTTCCCCCTTCCCCAGCCCCAGTGCTGCTGGTGTGTGGGGGTGCTGCCTTCCAGCTCCCCTTGTCCTTTTTCAAGGGCCAAGGAGACAAGGCGGGTGCTCAGACCCAGGTCTTTCCCTCTGAGGAGCTGGAAAGGACTTGTGTGTGCACGATACAGTTGGTGGTCAAGGTCCTGACCTTTACCTGCTCTCTGTCTGACCCTGCTTCTGCAAAAAAGGCGCTGTCCCACCATGATCCACCTCACCAAGAGGCCTGGAGACTTTATCAGTCTGGTCTCTGCAGCAGGTCTGCAGGATCTCCCCAACACTCAGCACCACCCAGGGTATCTCCAGGCTGACACTGTGCTGCGAATACCAAACTGCAGAGAGGAAATAAATATCCATGAGTTTCTGCCAATCCAAACCAGCTACAGCACCACGTGGAAACAACGCACTGCCTGAGAGGGAACCTGAACTGAAACAGTTCTGCTGCTCCAAACTGAGCAACACCCCCTAGGTGGATGGGAAGGGGGTGCCAGAGCCGTGCCCAGCACCTTTGGAGAGGACACAGAGGGATGCTGAGGCATGGGAAGCAGGAAATTAATTTCTCAGCATTAACCCATTTTATCTGTCAGCATGAGGGAGCACTTTCCTTGCAGTTCATCAGTACCTCAAAGAAAGGCTCACAGGAAGCTCAAAACATCCACTGCTTACACAAAGCATCAGCACAGAAAGCTACATTGGCATTCCGTTGTCACAGCTATGCCCTCAGCCCTTCCCTGCAAGCAGAAATCCTCCCTCTTTCGGGATTTCTCCCCATTTGGGGATGGACCAGTGCAAGGAGGGGAGGCAGATTTGGCAGCACCGGTAAACATCTATTTTTCCAGGCTGACCTTTGAGGAGGCAGTAACAGAACGTGGAGAAAAGAAACAAAAACACAGTCAAAACATTTTGGCAGTTGGGATCGCAGGGAGATGAGGGCATGCTTGGATTTAACAGGAATGCAAGCCCAGCCTTCACAGTCAGCCCTGTGCTGGAGCTGTAAAACACACACAGCAGTGACGGCTGCGAGACATCATCGAGTTGACATTAAATACCTTGTCCTGAGACGGCCACGACTCAAGTGCTTTTCTGGCTTAAAGCTCTACTTCTCGGGTCCCACAGCGGCTGCATCCTGCCCATGCAAACCATAAAGGGAAGAGGAGATAAAAAGGGATTTAGTGCTGTCAGGACCACTAACCCCACCCCCCAATTCCATCACGAGCAAAACCCACGGAGGACTGAACCTGGATTAGTCCAAATATCCGCTCCATCTGCGCGCTTCCATAGTTTTCCTCCACGTGTTTATTTCTGAGCTACAAAAACACAGCTTTTCATCACTCCCAACAGCTTTCACCTTACAAATCCACCAGTTTCACCCTTCCCAACAGCACAGCCCTCCACAGATCTGCTCCTCCCACCCCCTCCCCGCTCACCACACACCAGTGCCGTCTCACACTCCTCCATCAGTGGTTTCTGGCCACTGCCAACAAACACCAGGAAAACACCGACTGACCTGTCTGCTCCTGCACCAAAGGACAGAGGGTGGCCTTGGGATTTCTTCTTTTGGGCTTTTTTTTTTTTTTTTTTCCCTGAGGAGGAGGAGCATGGCAAGTCAAAGCACTGGCAGGCATAGATTAGGGGGTTTTTTTGCAGATCTTTATTTTACAAAAATAACTTACAAATAGAGACAACTCTCAGCAGTAAGATCATTCATTCTGTGCAGAAGGACACAGCTTGGTGAAGCAGGGGCACAGGAGTTAATGACTCTGACAATACTGTTAACTTTAACATGATGGCAGCTATATTACACTTCATACATTTCATGCTCCAGACATGTGGGTAAGACACCACATAAAGCTATGGTCAATAAAGTGTGTCAGCCAGGGAGGATGCACCTAAGAGACCATTTCCATTCTAGTTATCAGCATCCTCTTGAAACCAAACAGCAATCTAACACTCAGACTACAGCACTCTGGATACACTCATCAGCAATATACTTCAAATACATGATAAAAATATATTTAACTTTCAAATACAATTGTATAAGGTACACCAAGAGCCAGAAAATAAAGTCTTGAGCTTTTAAATACAACACACTATATATAAAAACATATACAAGGAGACAAAAGGGAATCTACACGTGGAAGGAAAAGCTTATCCTGGAAATGTGTGTTATTTGTGGTACACAATGGCTTTTTCTGCTAGGAAGTCATTTCCATTTGCATAGTGTTGTTGAGAAGTCCAGACTGGGCTAGGAGGAGAAAAGGTTTTAACTGTGGTACCACTTCCACTTTGCAACTGATTCTACTCTTAAATTAACACTTTGCTCTCTCTTCTGTAGGCTGGAATTCATGCCCCGTTCATAACAAGCACACCGAAAGGAGGGGGTTAAAAAAAAAACCACAAACAACAAACCACAACACACAAGGGAACACCAGGTCAGAGAGTCAGGGAGGGTTCCTCGTGGGGTTGCAGTCATTTGGCATTTTGCTCCAGAGCGGAGTATTCTGCTTCCGACACCCTGGAAGCATCGATGAGTTTAGTGAGACCTGTTTTGGCAGAGTACTTGAAAATAAAGGCTTTCATGAGCTCGTATCGGTAGTTGCGGTTGATGAAGCTGTACAGGATGGGGTTGACGCAGCAATGGACCAGGGAGAAACACTGAGTGATGTGGAGAGTAGCGTAGAGGAAGCTCTCCATGTGACAGCTGAAAGGGATGAAATGGAGGCTGTAGAAGATGTCAAGCAGGACAGCCACGTGGTAGGGCAGCCAGCAGACGAGGAACACCACCACGTAGGAGAAGATGATCTTCCCGTTGCTCTTCCGCTCTTGGTCACTGGAGGCGGAGATGGTCTTGGCAAGGAGGAAATAAAAGACAGCAATGATGGGAAAGGGGATAAGAAAGCCCAGCACGACGGAGATGAGCTCCATGCCAATCAGCCACTCCTTGAAGCTCTCCTCCGGATAGACGGGACGGCAGTAGGTCTCATTGCTGGAAGAGACCGTCTTGAGGTAATAGGTGTCTGGGAGAGACGCGGAGAAGGCCAGGAGCCACACCAGGATGCAGATGCAGCGGCGGATTATCTTCTTCTTGCGGTTGCTGGAGTTGGTGAAATAGGCCACAGACAGGTAGCGGTCCACGCTCATGCAAGCCAGGAAGAAGATGCTGCTGTACAGGTTGATGGAAAATATAAGGTGAGTTATCTTGCAGGTGATTTCTCCCATGTGCCACTGGTTGTGCTGGACGAGGGAGACGACCCACACGGGGAGGGTAATGACGACGCACAGGTCGGCGATGGCCAAGTTGAAGATGTAGAGGTGGGTTTCATAGCCAGTCATTTTGGCTTGCAGGTTGACCCACACCACAACCGAGTTGGCCACCAGCCCTATGACAAAGATGAAGATGTAGAAGAAGGACAAGGTGTAGAGCAGGGCGCTCTTGTTGAGCGTGCCAGGGCATGTTGTCGCATCCACCGTGATGCAGTCGCCGTTGCTGCACGTCCAGTTGATCTCCGTCAGGTTGGCTGTTTCCAGGAAATCCAGGATGGATGTCAAATCCAGCGCGCTCATGTTCGCTCGGTTTGGAGCTCGAGTGACCTACAGGCCAAGCAGGATTGAAAGAAATTACAGAAGTTAACAGGTGCTTCTGCTGCTGTTTTGTACCACAAAGCACACGCAGGACATACCGTTTCAGTAACATCCCACCCTCGTCCACTAAAGAGCTCCGTGGAGTAAAACCACCGAGACACTTCGCAAAACTCATCTGGGTTGACCAAAGAGGAACAGCGCTATTTTTTTGGTGTCTTTTTCTTTCTTTTTTTTTAACTTTTCTTGCAGCTCACATCTGACATCACCAGGTTGGCTACCATCCCCGGGTGTGAAATCTGCAAAGTGCACCGCGGCCAAACAAATGTCAGGCGACTAAATCCGTCTCCTCCGGCGTAAATGATGATACTATCGCTTTCAGCAGGGGAATCTTTAAGCCATTTTATCTGCGCTCCCTCAAGCGTAGTAGAATTGATCTGGCTGATACACGGTACCGTAAAACATTTACCACAGGCTCTGGGCAGCATCTTGTCAAGCCCAGCTCCAGCTGCATTAAGACGAAATGGGAGACTAAGGGCTTTGTATCTCTATCCAATTTCAAATTTAAATTCTGCTCCATCCTCCCCCTTTCTCCTGAGTTGTGTTTCACAAAGTATCCCCCGCATTTAATGATTATTACATAGGTCTGAGAAAAGAAAAAAAAAGTCAGAGCTTGACTGCTGAGTAGATCTGCTGGGCTTAAGTTTTCTTTTTAGAAGAGTGCTTTGATTTAAAAACACTCCCCCATCACAGTTGGCTCCACAACTGCCTCTCCCCCACCCTTTTGCTTTTCTACATCTCCTTTCCTTGCCTCTTTTGCGCTTTCTTCTACCTGCAGTGGAAAGCAAGGGGTCCCTTTTTAACTTCCTCACCAGCAGAAGGAAGGGACCCAGCAGACTCTCACGGCTTAGGCAAAATCTAAAGCAGGGCTCCAAATTGCTGTTGTGCTTTTGGGGCAGCTTAAAAATGCTGTCCCTGCCACTGGGACCCTCCCACCTCACCAGGGCCCACAGTACCACTCCCAGCAACAGCCAGCTGCCTTGGCTCGTGACCACCATGCTCCAGTCAAGCAAGCTTTGGAGTGCCCTGTCTGCAGGCTCTGGCTTGGGACACACCAAAGCAAAGGTGGAGAGATGGGTTTACAAGGGATGGATCCCACCTTGATCCCTCCATGGCTTCACTTGAGGCGGAGCACGAGGCCAGCCAGCCCACCCACAGTCTCCACCATGGACGCTTCCAGCATCCATTGATCCTTGATCCCAGCACAGCACCTCCTGGTGGGGCCTTACGGGAACACGGAGGGGAGAGCGAGCAGGGGAGAGCTCGGACAGGCTCCCTCTTCTTGTCCCCTCTCCCGGAAAAGGGATTTGGTTGACACAGCACCTCTCGCTCCTCCATCTGCATAATTGGCTCTTCCCAAAGGTCCCGCCCTCCTGGCCTGCCAGGGATACAGGCTAGGAAGAGAAGGGAGATAAGGGGGGAGATTACAGGGAGGACTCAAGGCACTATTGTCCCAACAGAGGGGAAGCTGGTGGCACTAACAATGAGGGGGGCTGTGCACACATTCAGGGGAGATCAAATCTCTCCACAAACAGACCCAAATCGGCTCCGTGAGGAGATCTATCCTATGGCTTTCACCCTGCTGGCCTGATGAAAGACAGAGCTGAGATTCAAACCAAATTAAACACGGGTTTTGCAAAACACTGGCTAAAGAGGGAGCTGCGACAGTGGCAGCTCTCTGTCCTGGGACAGACGATCCTCCAGCTCCACCTCAGGAAAGCAGAGAGCAATTTAACCCGTGTCTATGCAGGGCACAAGGGCTGATCCTCCACCCCAAGAGACACAGGCCCCCCTCAAGCTGCCTGTACCATCCGGCTGGTGCAGGCAGCTGGGATGTGCCCTGCCCAGGCACAGCTCCCCTGGGTACTTGCTTCATCCCAGGACTCCCAGTGGGAAAGAGGGATGGGTCACCTGCCAGACCTCACCCAGGGTCCCACCGCTACCACTGTGTCCCCAGCCCAAATCCTTTCCAAGCCTCTCATGCACAGGGAGAAGCAGCACCATCCCCAAGTCCCTGTATCTCAAAACCCTGCAGCAACTAAAGGAAACTCCTTAAAAGCCAGAAAACTCCAAGTTCCACGGCACAGATCACCAGTTCCTGCTGGTATTTGGGAGCAGCAAAGCAAGCAGAGCAGGAGGAACACCGAGCTACCTCCATAACACCCCACAGAAGTAGCACAGATGGACCTGAACTTATTCTGGGAAGGCATACGGTCCAACAAGGGGAGCAGGCTCATTCCACATCTCAGGACCACAGCTCAAACCAACCTCCAGGACAGGGCTGTGACCCGCCACTGCCAAGCCTCCAGCACATCCCTCACGGAGAAAAAACTCAGACTTGGGGCTGTGGGGTGTCAGATTCTGACAGAGAGGCACCAACAGGGCAGCAGAAAGCCCCTGAAGCCTGGTGCTCCCATCACGGCCACCAGCGAAGGAGAGGGAGCACCACCAGCCCAGCTGCTCGCTCAGAGCCACACTGGGGATCTCAGCAAACACAAACGATGCTCAGCCCAAACCCCAGCTTTGCCCCCCGTCCAAGAGCAGGGCTGCTGCACGCACGTGCGTCCGTCTATCCGTGCATCCATCTGTCCGGGGCCGCCCGCCCTTCGCATCCCCAGCACGGCCATAAAAACCCGACACCGCCCGCCCTCCCAGGCTCCGAGCCCTGCCGGGGAGGGCGGCTCTACCCTGAGATTACAGCCCTACCAGCAGGGCTGTGGTCTGGGATTAGCTGCTGTAACCCGAGCTCTGACTCCCACCCGGATTATCTGGGAGGTGTAGGGGGGAACTCACTGGACAAAAATCAATAAAGCCACTCTGTGCTCCTAAAAAAATACCTTCAGCGCTCTCTACAGACAGCACAGTATCCGAGAAGCTGGTGAAGGCAGCTGGGGCTGCATTTTCCGTCCACGGCGCTGCAAAGCTCTTGCAGGCCATCACCCCTTCACCAGGCAGGCACGGGTGCTCTGTCCAGCCACTGGAGCTGGCAAGAGTTATGACATGAAGGAAAGGGGGCACACATGAAATCCTGCTCCAGACACCCAGAGCTGTCCCCGGGGCTGCAAGCCTGCAGGACCTGCACCCTCCTCATCCCACCTCCTGCCAGGACTTGCTGCAGGCTGGGAAAAAGAAACAGGCACAAGCATCCCTGCCCAGGAGGGCAGCCCAGCACTGTGAGTGGCAGTGTCCAAGCCCTCAACAATTTAGGGAGCTTCTCAGCACCCCATCTGCCACCCAGAGCATCCCACAGCCCGGTCCTGCCCGCACTCAGAGCTGCCTCCCAGCTGCTCAAACTTGGCTTTGCCCTCCCTGAGTGGAGAAGGAAACGAGCTATGCCAGGAACAGTCAGGATGTCTGGGCGGGTTGTCACCCACACACCTTCACCGTTCCCACGTCAAAGGATCAGCCTGGCTCTCCAGCACGGGCAGCACAGCCCCCTTCTCCAGGCCGTGTGGCCTCCGCAAAAGGACACCCAACACCCTCCAGGGGCCACGCAAGACTGAGCCCAGAACATTTAAAAACTCTTCTGCAGTGCTGAGTTGGAAAAACAAGCACTAACGGCGGGGGAAAGCAGCGCCCGATGGAGCTGCGGGTCACCCCTGGCAGCCGGGGGCACATCCAGAGGGGAGCGATGCTCCTGCCGGTCCCTCCCGCCGCGGGGAAACCAGCTTGGGGGGCGAGAAGAGGAGGCTCCCCCCAACCAGGGCGACCCAAGGGAGGCTGCGGGGGCTTGGACCGGGGGCTGGGGACCGGGACACCCCCCCCTCCCCGCAACCACCTCCTCCCGCAGCCCGTGCGGGGCTCGGCAGGGCTGTCCCCCTCTTACCTCCCGTGCTCAGGGAGCGCAGCCGGAGCGACTGAGCGCAGCCCCCGCGCCGCCGCCGCTTTATGGCCGCAACCAGGGGCCCGCCCTCAGGGGCGGCTCCGCCCGGCACCGACCGGCCCCGGCTCGGAGCGCACCCGGCCCCGGCTCGGAGCACACCCGGCCCCGGCTCGGAGCACACCCGGCCCCGGCTCGGAGCATCCCCGGCCCGGCCCGGAGCGTGCGGGGCCTCCGGAACGGGAGCGAGGGGAGCGGACAGCCGGGAGCGAGAAGGCGGGGAGAAGACAAGGAAAGAGAGAAAGGGGAAAGGAGAGAGGAGAGCGAGGGGAAAAAAAAAGAGAGAGAGAGAGAGAGAGAGACAGAAGCTAGGGAAAGAAAAGGAGAGAAAGAAAAGAAAAAGAAAGAGAGAGAGAGAAAGAAGTGGAAAAATACTGAGGGAAAAGGGGGGAAAGAGAGAGGAGAGAGGAGAGTGAGGGGGGGAAAAAAGAGAGACAGAAGCTAGGGAAAGAAA
>JAWWLV010000002.1:4472276-4494580 GCA_035041135.1 Platyrinchus mystaceus
GCCCCATCCCTGGAAGTGTCCAAGGCCAGGTTGGACGGGGCTTGGAGCAAGCTGGGCTAGTGGAAGGTGTCCCTGCCTATGGCAGGCAGTGGGACTGGATGAGCTTTGAGCTCCCTTCCAACCCAAACCATTCTATGATTATATGATTAAACCTGCTGACAAATGCGTGCTTAAAAAGAGAACGTGTTTTGCCACAAAAATGTCCAGGACAGGCTTTCAAGCTTAAACCAAGTCAGGAATGCAGCAAAACAAGACATTTTGCTCTGTGGTGGAAGAGACCCATGTAAAAAGAGTGAGGGTGCAGGTTAAAAGGATTCACAGCTGCAAGCAGAGCAGTCTTAATTCTGGAAAAAAAAGACATGGATATTTTAAACATACTTTGTTTCTCAGCTCACAATTCCTTAATTCTGCCCCCATTGAGGAACGGAATCAAATACATCACACTTACACTTGCAGAAGTGACAGCACAATCAGCTTCAGTTTTTCTGCCAGGAAAGAGAAGACTAAGCTGCAGATATTGCACTCCTGCAGCTCCAAGCATGCCTGGAAGATTGCCTGGTGCTCTTCCCAGCTCAGTCCCACACATCCACAGAGAAGTCCGACAGCTCCCAGCTGACACCGCACTGGGGTGTCCTGGGGAGCACGTGGCACTGGGACATGCTGAGGAAAGGCCTGACCTGGGTGGGCCTTTGGTGGTGCCTCTGTCCCCACCAAGATCTGGGCTGCCACAAGCTCTAAGTGCCACCCTGCAGCACGGCCACAGAAGCCAGCAGGACCATCCCACCCTCCGGCTCACACACTGCCGGGGGTTTGGGTGCCAGGGAAGGAGAAGAACAGAGGGACAAATCTCCCACCATTTCACCGTGGAGAGAGTGTGATGTAAGGTACCTCATCTCCCTTCCTGACCCCCACTCTCCCTAGATGAGGTCCTCCAAACTTCACAGCTGTCAGTGAGCAAAGCGTTTCGGCATCTGCTCGAATTCCGAGTGCTCACCCAGGTCCGTGGATTTGGTGGGATTGAAGCGCAGTGAGTTCAGACAATGACAGGATTAGGTTTAAAAATAAGCATGTACTGAAGCACTTGGCTAAATCAGGCTCTGAAAATGCTAGGGAAGAAAAAAAAAAGGCACTCCAGCAGAACCCCAGTCACTCAGCCAAAAAAGCAAGTGGAGTGGTTTTTCCTTAGCTGGTGTGCCAGAAAATAACACCAAGTAGTCCAATGTCTTCCACAGCTCTCCAAAAATACCTGCAACCACAAAGCTGCTGGGTGTCCAGGGGTCACTGGCAACCTTCTCTCACCTGTATTTTGCCAAGGGCAGAGCCCTCACTGTCCTCTCCGGGTTTCTCCCTTCAGCAGTCTTTTCATGGGGAGCACATTCCTCACACAGGACAGCCAGGGCCCATTCCCTTTCCATTATGACAGGTAGATTTTGGTCGGTGTTCAGGCATGAAAAACCTGTATGATACAAAACCAGAACAGAGCAAGCAGAGCTGGGCACCCCAGACAAGATGAGCCATGATTAATGTCTTGCCGTGATTAATTGGCATCTGCTGCCAATCCAAGCAGGTGTCCCCAAAGATGTGATGGCAGATAGTCCTGTAGCCAACAACTCTTGTAGATGCAGCTGTCCAGGTGATTCATCACTCACTGGAATAGGAGAGCCGGGGGTGTTCAGCCTAGGGAAGAGAAGGCTCCAGGGAGACCTTAGAGTCCCTTCCAGTGCCTAAAGGACCTGGAGTGCTAGGACAAGGAGGAATGGCTTCAAACTGCCAGAGGGCAGGGGTAGATGGGATATTGGAAAGCAATTTTTTCCTCTGAGGGTGGGGAGGCCCTGGCACAGGTTGCCCAGAGAAGCTGTGGCTGCCCCATCCCTGGAAGTGTCCAAGGCCAGGCTGGACGGGGCTTGGAGCAACCTGGGCTAGTGGAAGGTGTCCCTGCCCGTGGCAGGGGGTGGAACAAGATGGTCTGTAAGGTTCCTTCCAACCCAACCCATTTTAGGATTCAGGAAATGGGGAAAGCGAAGCTCTGCAGCTTTCACCTGCTACACAGGAGTCTGTGGCAACATGACAGGGAGGGACTGGTCACCTTCACAGGGCAGCAGTGAACCTAATTATGTTCACAAACCTCATTAGGTTTGTCTTGGGGTCCTTCCATGACAAGCTTCAGCTTTCCCCAGACTATGGGGGGCCCTGTAAAAGGTGAAAGCTCCACTGTGCTCAGCACTGCAGATAAACACACCTAAGAGCGAGCTCTGACCCTCAGAGATAGGTACATCAGGAGAGGAGGCCCTGACTGCTGGGCAAAACACAGCACTGAAAGCCAGATCGTTATTTAATGCTTTGTTTTGCATTCATATTTTGTTTAACATCCTAAACTACAGCAATATATTCTTTTATTCTCCAAAAGCATAAATTTTTACTAATGGGGGAGAGAGAAAAAAAAAATCAGTAATTTCTCACAATCTCCACAGCTTCTCCCTGTTGACTTTGGGAATGCAGGCTGAAAGCATCCTCATTTTCTCTTAAGGCTTCCCTTTCCAGCTGGGAAGCAGATGGAAGTTGACACCCAGCCCTGCCTACTCAAGTCAACAGAGAATTTAAAAAATAAAAAAATGCAAGTTGGCAGCTTCAAGTGCTAGAAAGACGTGGTTTGGGGGGGGGGGTGAGAAAGCCAATAAGGCAAAGTGTGATATGTGTTGGGTGGGGGAGCTTTTTGACTGCACAGTAAATATCCAAACGGGACAAAGGGAAAGGTTTCCCCCATTGCACGGGAGAGGGTTTGCGTGCAGCGGGAGCGAGGCGGGAGCAGCACCGCTCCAGCCAGGAGTGCAAACACCCCACATCGCCTGACAAGAGCCAGGGAGAGCCCTGGAGGAAATCAGGCTGTGATCCATGAAGTGTACAAAGGTAAAAAAGAGCTTCCTGCAGTCCTCGGAGCCAGTGCCAGCGGGCTGCTGCATGAACACACAGCAATGCTTCCTCCCTCTTCCCAGACATCTCGTTCTCTGTCCTCTCCCAGTCACGTTCCTCACCCCATCAGCTGGATGACGGATGGAGCAACAAGCCACCACACTGACAAAAGGAATAAACAGATGACTGCGTCAGGAGTCACCTCTGAAATCACAGCAGAAGGGAAAGGAGCAGTGAGCTTCGAGCAGGCAGCGACTGCGGTACTGCCCAGCTCCACTTCCCCTGCCAACAGAGAACAATCGAGTCATTTAGTGCCAAACCATGCCTAGAGCAGTGTCAGCAGCCATCAGGAAAGCCACAGGGCTGGTGTCCTGTGCAGCTCCGGCCCATCCCGTTTGGAAGAGATGCACGATGAGGAAACCGAGGGAAGAGCGCAGGGAGAAGCAGCTTCCCCATCACTGCACCTGAAGCAGCGCAGGGAAGGGACCTGTGCTCGTAGGCAGCTTCACCAGTGTCCTCCTCTGAGCAAGGATGGGGGTTCCCCAAACTGAAGGAAGAGGGTGGGAAAGCCAGTGCTAGGGAAACTGAGGCAGAAGGAAGCTGACCTCGTAAAAGTGGAGTAAAAAGGAAGAGAAGTGCAGGGAGGGGCTGCCAGGGCAACCACGACCCATCCTAGGGCAAGGCTCCTGCTTCCCCTAGCCCAGCCTAAACCACTAACCAAACAATCCAAGAGAAATCACAGTACAGGACTTCCCCTCCTCCTCCATACCACCCCCTGTTCTTTTAAAGGTTCACGAGATACAATATTTTTACCGCAGAAAGCCCCTCAGGGGGCTGGTTTCCACCTACACTGCAGCTCCAAAGCTGTATTTTCACCTTCACCACCACAACAGTAAGGACCGAAGCGAAGGGGAAGATTTTTAGGGCTCCAGCATCTGTGGTTTGAGGCAGCACATGCTGAAAGCCCTGTGAAAAAGCTGCCGGGAGAGATCGGTGTGTTCCAGCGCTGCCCAGCCCGGGGCCGCGGCCGTCAGCACTCGCCTGCTGACAAGTGACGGTGAACAGCCCTGATTCAGGGAGACAACACAAAGCACACGGAGCTCCACGTGGCCTCCGACAGCTGGGCCACCCAGGATTTTAACCAGTCTCTGGCTTTTTCCACCCAAAGACAGAATCACAGAATTACCGAGGTTGGGAAAGACCTCCAGGACCATCGAGTCCAACCTGTGCCTGATCCCCACCTTGTCACCCAGCCCAGAGCTCTGAGGGCCACGTCCAGTCATTCCTTGGACACCTCCAGGGATGGAGGGGGGACACAACAAGAGAAGATCCTGTTCACCTGCACGGTAAGGGTATTTTCTGTCAACCCCAGTAAGCCTTCCCAAAGCCAAGCAACCCAGCAGGACCCACTGAGGAAAGGGTGGCAGAGCAATCAATTTACTATTTTCAACGTGATGAGAGCTTTTAGAGAAATCAATTGTGATGCAATTAGGAATATTACCCGTTTTAATACCTATTGGATATGGCTGTCTCTCCTTCACAGTTCATTTCCCTCTTACCCTTTCCACTAAATAAAGGTGTTACCTATGGATGTTATTTGCTGCTTCACAACTGGCATTATTGCCATCTATTGGAGGGCGTGCTGGAGTGCGACCACGAGGAGGATGAAACCAAACCCTGAGCCAGAATCCTGCCTGGAGCAGCCAGGCAGCCAGCAGAGAAGACTTTTCAGAGGCACTGATTTTTACATAAACACTATCCATAAAATTCCCCTCTCTGCACAGCACAGTCTCAAATTAGCAGGGTGACATTAACGTGGCAAGGGCAGGTTTTGACAGAAGCCACGCTGTGGCAGGAAAACCTGCATCGGCAACAAGTGGCACACCAGGGACAGAGAGGAAAGAAAGGAGCTGGAATTAGGGTGATGGGATCCCCCCCACCTTCCCTTGCTTCCATGGGAAAGAGTCCTGCTAGGTGTAAAATGACTGAATATTACAGGTCGGTAAGAAATAAAAAATTCATTAAATCATAAATCTTTTGCAAAGGGGATCTACTGGGGGGATTATATTCACTTTTGAAGGACATATTAATTCAATGGTGGCATATCATATTGTTCTCTGTGGGGGAAAAAGGCATATGGTTTTAAAGTATGATGTTTAGAGCAGTCCTTTAGGAGGGAAAATAAATATGAGCTTGGCAAGGAAAACCAACTGCACGAGCACCGAGGAAGGGACATTAAACACAGGGCCCCAGTTCCAGCTGCTCAAAGTCAGCATAGCTGGACTGGGGTTCCTGGAGCTAAGCCCAAGCACGGGAGCTGAGAATGACAGTCACCCCCATTTAGCAGCAACTCCTTGAAAACGTTCAGTAAATAAAATCAAAGTGTGGGACTGGTCTCGTGGCACCCTTCCACACATACTGGTCCCACTCCGTCTTTGGCTTCCCACCTCTCTGCTGACCCCACAAATGTTGTGCTCCTTTGAAATAGGCACATGTTTCCTCCCTTTCTCCCTCTGTACCTGTAACAGGGTGGTCAGCACAGCCCCAGGTGGGACGTAGGTTTGAACTCCTCTAGCTTGGCTCCAGGCGTGGAGGGCACTGAGCTGAGACTCCTGCCCATCACACACCTTCTCCAGACACTCACCCTAAGCACAAGTCCCTCACAAGTCCTGCTGTCTCCTGGAGCACATCTTCCCTCAGGAGGAACCTGTGGATCATGACAAAAACTCTCAGAACAGCTACAGGAAGGGGTTCAGCAAACACACAACTTACTGTACAGTAACTGCTCGCACCCTTGTCCTTCCTCTGTGGCAAAACACAACCCAAAGTATTTTATTCCAGAGGAACAAGGGGAAAAAATCAGTTTAAGGTTTCTGCACAAGGTAACAGTGACTGCTGACCAGCTCCTGGGCACTAAAACATTCATGCCCTTTCGACCACATCACCCTCTCAGCCAGCTCAGGCACAGATAACCCACTTGACCCACCAGAAAAGATGGGATTTGCTTATCACGCCAACTGCATAGACCCCGTGCAAACTCCTGTGGACTTCCTGCTTCCCCCTCCTTCCCTTTGCCCAGCTCTCTTGCTCACAGCTTCCCTGTCCATCCCAACGAGGTGTGAAATTTGGGCCATCACAAATCTGCACACGGGGCTGTTCCCAGGGAATTAAATCTCTAGATAAAATGAAAAAGGGCTGATGAAACATTAACCACGAACAGCCCAAACAACAAAGTCAGCGCACACACCCCACAGACTCTTAATGCAGCACTCAGTCAGCTGTGCCTTACATGTGTATTTGCTGTGTGTATCCAATACCTGCTTGAGATAAAAAACACTAATAAGGCTGTATTTTTTTTCCATACCTGGGCCAGGTTCCCAGCTGAAATAAGCTGTTTATACCAGCCAAACACTTGGACACTTAATTTCTGTGGAAACCCTTGCTGCTGGGGGAGTTTAACATTGGATTGATATTCAAAGCACACTGGCAGCAGCTCATAGCCCAACGCTGTAGGAAGGCAGAGAGGTCTTAGACTACTCATATTATCCAATGTGAGCAGAAGAAGGAGGCAGTCTGAGCTTTAGCTTCTTTCCAGGGCCCCTGGAAAGCTAATCCTATCTGATTACACCACTTCTTTTCTTTTTTTTTTTCCATAGAAGAAATAAACAGTCTATTGTACCAAACATAAGGCTGCCTTCTTTTGAGGGAAGATTTATCATCCAGGATAAATCCATGAGTTCATTCCATTTTAGCCCCAAGTCCTCAAAGCTGTGTTTTTCACTTCATGATGCAGTTACCAGTTGGTCCTGCCTCTGTGCCAGGCAGTCCCGAAAAGAGATCACACTTCTCCTTAAAAAATAAAAAAGAATGCAGACCATCTCATCAGTTGCTTAAAGCCTGCATAGCAAATTCCACGCAGGCACGTTAGAGCCATGCAAACACATCCATAAGGAGCCAGGACTGGCTCCCCTTCAGACCACAAACACCAGGAATGCAGTGGAAGCAACCTGGTCTAGTGGAAGGTGTCCCTGCCCAGGGCAGGGGGGTGGAATGAGATGAGCTTTACAGTCCCTTTCAACCCAAATCATTCCATGGTTTTACGGCATGACGTTGCTCATGAAGAGGAGTAACTGATGGGTGACAAAATCTGCTGTGAGTTGCTCCAGGAGAGGACCCAGCTCTGAAATAAGAAGGACTGCTCGGTGCCTTCCCTGCACCAACAGGGGCTCTGTTGTGCTGAGCCCGAACCTTGAACCCCTTACAATGTCACTCTGTCTTTGGGCCCGATATCCTGTGAGGGAATCTTCTGGGAATGTATTTTGGTTCAGACTTGGGTCAAGGAGAGTTGACTTGACCTGAAAATAAATCCAGGCAATCTCAAGCAGAAGAGCTATTGACTACTGTTTGCAATACAATAAAACGAGCAGATCAAACTCGGCTGAAAGCCAGGGTTAACATAAATCCAAGCAGAAAGGGGAACAAGAAAATTCATTCACCACCACGACAAAGGGGACATTTTTTTTTTTTTTTTTTTGCATTGGCAGAATTCAGAGCAGGGAGTGAAAGCACTTCCCAGGCAGCATTTTTTAGTGTCCCATACGGTGTGTGCTGTTTAGCTGGGCTGAGATCTCCACCACACTGGCAGGAAGATAAGAGGTATGTGACTGTGTGTGTGTATGTGTGTGTGAAAAAGGGGTGGTGGGTTCTTTTTTTTTTTTCTTTTTAACCATTTTTAACCTCACGAGCAGGAGTGCCTCTGCTCACACACACAGGGCAGCTTTTGTGAGAGGTATTTTATATGGATCCCCAAGGAAAGGTCTCACTGGTCAGGCTCTGAGCACTACTGTGTGCACGTGTGAGCAATAACTCCTGGCGACTCTTGGTTTATAGTCCAGGAGAAACGCTGGTTGTACTCGCTGCATCTCCAGGATGAAATCTTCTCCTGGCTCCTGCTAAGGGGAGTTGTACCACTGCCTTCCCTGAAGTTAGCCTTTCTCCTCTGCCAGGAGCTTTTAGAACATTTCTTGGATAAAGCAAGTTTTAATCCAGCTGATACTTTCCAGGTCTGTAGTACAGGTAGCTCCCTACCCATCCTCAGAAAAAAGGGGACAATCTCCCCCAACTCTCCTCCTTCCTCAGATCCAAAAGCAGCAGACTCACCAGCCTTTACCCATAACACATACCCCACTCAGTAAATTTTCCAGCTCCTGGTTGTCCAGCAAAACACTCGGGAGGATCCTCTGTCCACCCAGCAGCCAAAACACAGTAATTTGGAAATTTTACCGAAGTTACAACATCACCAGCAAAGCTGTCCTACAAGGCTCTGACACAGGCAGCCTCCAGAACAAGCTGTAGATAACAAGAAGACCAACTGATCCTTTGACAGCACCTTTTTATGCCCATTCTCAGCATCCTCAGGGTTCTCCTCAGCAGGAGCTTGTGCGTGATCCCAACCTAGAGCAGCTGGTCCTTCTCAGAGGAAATATTAAACGTGGTGCAGTCCTTCTGCTGGCATTCATTACCCATTCCATTTTACAAAAAGGATCTGCTCAAATCCCTCTGGTCTTCCCAGACAAGATGGACCAGGGTAGCTGCTTCCAGGAGATGAAGGCAGCCTCTGTGGGAACACGACTGTCACATTCCTCATTTGAGTGCAACCATTTCTAAACACAGCTCAGGGAAAGCTGCATATTTATTTTTTCTATTGTGTTAAAACCCATTTTATTAACCAACTTGTACTTTAATGTAGATGATGCCTCTGTTTATAGAATAAATTATGCTGTTCCTTCCCATCTCCCACTGTGATTGCAGGATTCCTGGTCAGATTGTATAATGTTTCATCTAAGAATGTATAAACCTCACTAAACAAAGCTGCAATTAAAAGTAGAATAATAAGTCAGACTCCAACCTCTCTTTGGGAAAAAAAAAAAAAGGTGACTTTGACAAAGTAACGTGCTGAGACAGCCTGAGAATCTTTCCTATGAAATAAAGTATTTTAAGAGGGTCTCAATATTCAAACTCAGCATTTCAGATCTGCACCCTTTAAAGCTGACAGGAACTTCACCCCTGACTCAAGCAAAATCTTCACAAATTGGGATTTCTTTTACAACTGTGTGAAAATTAACACTTTCACTTGCAATTAGCAGCACCACAGCCCTGCTCACGTTTTTGCTCCAGAAACAAGTTGCCCATGAATATTCACAGCCAAGCAATGCCATTTTACAGAAACTTCCTTGTGCTGGGAAGTTCTTTACGTGACTCTCTCTCTCTCCTCCAGATCAGGAATGACAGAAAAAAGGCACAGATGAGTTGCCCCACAGTGACTTTGCAGGTAGTTGCCCAGTCACTTCTCATCTAACCTGCAGTGCAGTGAGGATTTGCTCTGCTGAGACAAGTCTCTGGAATGTACACATGGAAGCACAAGTATTTTTGGATGGGCACATCTTCCCTTCACAAAAAACATCCATCATCACAGTAGCTGACCGTCTCAGCCCCTCTTTTCCCTGAGACACGCGTTTTCAGGGCCATCTTAATGCTCCTTTTTTAAAAGTCATTTCCACCTAGAACAGCAAAAAACATGAGGAAAACCAATCCTGGAGGTTTTCTAGCATTGAGGAGAGGGCCCAGTGAGGAGGAAGACCTGCACAGTCTTTTATCCATTAGCTGCCTCTTCTTTGCTCAGGTATCAAGTGCATTGCAGTCACAGTATCTGAGCCCTTTCTGCACAGCATGACAGCTCACACCAATAAAACTAATTAGAAAAGAGGGAGAATTGCTTATTTCAATATCATAAGCTTGATGGAGAGGGAATTAAGTCTTTCTTTTAATGCAGCAAACAGTCTTCAACTTAAAGCTGTGGCTATTTCAACTCTCTCTCTCCTGACTGGTGCAATTTAGCAAGAATAGCAAGGAAGGGAAGTCACTCAAGAGAAGGGGGTGGAAAAAAGGCTGGTGCTGCCTCATGAATAGTCACATTTCAAAGCACACAAATGAACCCCAGCAAAGCAGTGAAAGCTGAAGTTGTGAGCTCAGTTACCAACCAGACCCAGGGCAGAGACTCGGCCTAGAACTTTTAAAAATCCAAGTAAAATGTCATTCCTGGGTGGTGTTCCATCCTCAAGCCAGTCCAAAGTCATTTCCAGGATCTGATGGGTGGAGTTACATGATGTACTGGATAGCCAGAGGCCAACCCTGCTCCACCCTTTGCAGGAAGGGTGTCCCATCCTCTCCTCCCTCTGCACGACCTGCCCTTTGCAGGGTCTGCTCCAGCACCTTTCAGCTGCACCAAGGCACAAATGAAAAAGAAAGGAACTGTTTTCCAGTCATGATATTGCCCTGAGAAAAAGGACATTCCCTGAGGCTCGTTTCTAACCCTCTAAATAGCCAAAAAGTTGTTCCCCACCAGAATAGCTTTCAAATGAAAGGCCAGAAGGAAATGTGGAGCTGACATCAAATCTCTAAGTGTAAATTGGTGGAGCCCTTGCTGCCCCCAAGGAAACCAGGAGAATGGAAAGCAGAGAACCATGCTCCTCTGAGTTTAGTGTATTTAAAACTGGGTGCCGGGAAGGTGAACAAAAATGTTTGAAGGGAGAGAGAGAGGCTACTTACAGGATGGAAAGACAGAATGTGTTTACAGGGTCATGGGATAAACTTGCTCATCTGAAACAAACTGAGAACCAATTAAGCACCTAAATTGAAACAAACATTTGAGCCATTTATTAACTCTTGCTTAGGGTATTAGAGAAAATTCAGTTTTAAAAGCAAGTTGCAGAGAGCTCTGGAACATGCCTTCTTGCTTTACAGAGAATTCTATAAGGATGAATCAGGTACTAAAGGTCTTGCCAGCAGTTGTTTTGCTTGGCTGCCTTAAAAGGCAAACAAATAAACAAGCAAAAAAAACCAAACCAACAATGCCTTATGATGCCTGATGAAAACTTTAGGCCAGTCCTGGAAAACTCCCCAGCATACCAATAGAGCTGGTGGGGAATGTTCCAACAGGCAGGCTTTGGATAGGAAGAAGGTTTTCTGACAAAAAAAAAAAAAGTTGGGTTTCATCAAAATATTTCAGTTTTCCAGCAGGACAAAAATTGAAGGAACGACGTCTTAATTTTCAGACAAGGTTAAGTCATCATTTGGTCTAGATCAGCTGCTACTCCCCACACCCTTTGTGGGTGAAGCTTTCTGCTGGAGCTCCATTAACACGATCCATCCAACCCTCTCCCAGGAGAGACATCGCTTCACTGGCATCCCTCCTGCATCCTGAGAAACACAGTCCAGCCAGGGGAGAACAGAGGCAGCTGCTCCAGGCTCTTGCACAGAAACAGGAGGACTTAATCATGCTCTTGACACGGAGGAGAAAAAGATGCACTTGGTTTTGTCTGCCAAGCTGCAGTGATGAGTCGGGATGCTGATGTCAAGGCCAGCGGTGTAATCGGCCCACACCCACAGCTGGCTGAGGGAGCGAGGAGGGAAGAGTGTGGATTATTGCATGGAGCCAGAGCTGAGAGCAGCAGGATTGCCACCAGGCCAGCTGCAACTTCTGCCGGTCAGGCTAAGCCCTCTGCATCCCCCAACGAGCTATTAGTGGCCAGATGGATGAAAGGGAGGGCAAAAGGCCCTTCCAAACGGTCTGCGAGATCTTCCTCGAGCAGATAATCGTTCCAGGCAAGAGGCCCACACGTCAGGGGCGACCGGGCTTGCAGAACAGGCGTTACAGACGCTGTCGGGGCTTTCCAGGTTCATCAAGGCATTTTGGTCCGTCCTTCAGGACTTGGGCATCAAGTATTTATTAGCACAGACAGGTGGCTGGGTGGCAGGGACAGCAGGCTGCGGTGGGGCAAGCGCCTGGTGCCTGCGACCAGGCGCTCCAGAGCAACTTCTTGTGCGAGTGAGGACACGCCAGGAGGTCAGAAGCAAAGCAAGAATGAATTTAGGGCGGTCCCTGGGACTCCTAATTGGTCTCACAAGCGTGCACAGTGTGTTTGCACAGAGCAAAAGGTACTGCTCGCTGCGTTTGGGCTGTAACTCTCAATAATCCTTTGTGATTGCCCAGGAGTTCAGGGCAGGTCAAGACGCCACAAACAATTCCTTTGCTCCAGAGATCAATGTGACGGGTATTTACTTCATGCCCTGAGCCATACAACCACTGTTAGTTCTGTGTCAGCTAATCTGAGCAGATGGGGGCACGCTGATGGAATCTCAGCCCCTCAGGATTGTTTTGTCAAAGGACCGCCATGCCCTGCCTCACCTACAAGGATTTGCCGGCATTCCATGAGCACGCCTGAAAGGGTGCTGAGCTGGAAATCCCAACATGGAGCCAGAAATAAAGACTGTTTCTCTGTTTATGTCCTGAACAGCAATCTCTTGGCCTTCCCACTCAAGAAAAATCTATCTTTGTAAGATTTCAACCAGCGTTTACATCCCCATAACAAATCCACACAGAACAGGGCGATGATTAAGTGGCCGTGAGAGTTTTTGAGGTCAGTGAAGTCAACAGAGCAAATTTTGTGTTGGGCTTCTTTCAAATAATGTACAACAAAGCCACTTATTTACTCAAAATGTATCTTGGGTGACATAACTTTGCTCACACCAGCGAGAGCCAACTGAGGCTTTTCACCCCTTGCATACATTTGGCCATGGAAATCTTCTCTGAGTTACACCTGAGACTTCACACCTCGGGACAGTTGCTTTTGGAATCCTTTAGGACCTGATTCTACCAGCTAAGCATCAAACAGCCTACCAAGTACTTGGACAAAAAGAGGGTAAAACAACACTCTTGAGAGTCAAAATGTGGCTCTGCTGAAGATAACACAAATTGTGTTCGGCCGAGACATCCGAGGTTAGACCTGGACAAAGCCACTCTTAGAACCCACAGTAAAACTGTGTAGTTCTAAAATACAGCTGATTGCATCCACAGAGAATGACACTGAGAAGAGGAACTGCATGGTAAAACCCAAGCTGAGAGTCCCACCACCAGCAGTACTTGGCAAAGACAGTCTATTCCACAAAGCCCCCAGTGGGGACCCCCAGGAGAGGATTCAAGAAGCAAAACGATCATGTTTATAACTTTTCAGGAGCTTCTAACTTGCTAGGTTCAGGAAACTCTCATACTTATTCCTACCTTTTTTTCCTCCTTCCTGCAGATAAAACAAGGGTTTTCAAGTGAGCCTGGTACATGTCAGTGCCATCTGTAAGGATCCTCATTCCTGGATATTCACAAATGTTTTATTGCACAGCTGAAAAACATGAGGAGAAATAAATTACGAAGCATCGTGAGCAAACATGCCCTCCCATGAGGCACTTAAGGTACTTACAGGAATAATTTACAACTGCATTACAAAATCCCTTGTTCTTTAAAGTGATGCTGATGCTGCAGAAAATTATAAATCAATACTGCAGAGGGCTTTCAAAAGTCATGTTACCCAGGGTTTATGAGGGGGCTGTGATGTCCAAGTTAAACGTGAGGGCTGCATGCCTACAAACCAGCTACGTTCTTCCCTTCTCTGGGCTTTAGGCTGTCAAATCAAATGCTGAAACAGCTTCAAAAAGGGTTCAGAAGGTGTAGGCGCACCCCAAGAACCTGACAAATTGTGCCTGCTCTGACAGACACAAAGCCATCTGAACTACTGAGGAGCAGCAAAGCTTTAGCACACAGAGAGTCACAGGCTTCTGGTGACACACGGAGCTATTGGCAGCTGCCCAACTCATTATGCCCTGCCATCCTTTGAAGTCTACAAATCAATACCCCACACGCTGCCACAAGCTGAGCCCACGGGTCGGGACGTTCTCTCACCCCCTCGGCACAGGGTAACGCACTGCCCGATCCTGCAATGGGGAGCGAAGAGGGGAGCCAGCAACAGAAAACTCTCCAGCTTGCTGCTGCAGATCTGGGGAGCATCGGGGAGCCCGGACTGTGGTCCTTCTGGGCAAGCACAGATGCTGCTGGTGGGTATTTGCCACGGCCCTGCGTGGCCAGGCCGACACCACCAGCCCAGTGTCAGCAGGATGACTCCTACAAACGCTGCCCCAACGACAACTTAAACAAGAGCAACCCTTCGGCACGAGCGGCACCATCACGAGGGGCACAGGAAACGCACCTTTAAGGAAGCGTTTTAATATTGATCAACCCCAGGAACCTGCGTTTGCAAGGGATGAGGAAAAGGCTTTAAGCACGTCCAACAGGATCACTGTTGTCCAAGTCTTTGGATGTCTTTGTTGCCCTATCAACACACTCCAGTGACCCGCTGGGCTCATCCCCCTCAATGCCGAAGGCTGGCGTCAGCCGCTTTTCATCGCTGTCTAAGAAATTATCACAGGAGACTTCATGCAATTAGGCCTCAAAAATGGGGATGTCAGTCCTCCGGGGGGACTAAGCCTGCCTCATGAAAGCGACTCAGGCCTTTGCTTCTGCTGCACAAGGTGTTTTTTTCTTTTACCCTGAGGATTTATATCAAAGCAAGACACTAGTCAAGACGCGGCAAGCCACTGCAGTTTGTACCTCTTTGTAGCTTATCAAGGTGAATGTCAGCGGAAAAAAAAACCTCAGAGGTGACCAGGCACAAAGATGGCCATCTAAAGTTACATACTTTGGTACAAGGAAAATAAAAAACCCACCCCCGTGTTTTTAGTAAAAGCAAACCTGGTCTGTCTCAGCGACAGGACTCCCATTTAGAAATCGGCAACGGGAGCGTAATGAGCCGCACAAACCCAGCCACGTCGTTCCTCCCGCGGACCAAAACCTCTCTCAGGATCCACTGTCTGTCTGAAACAGCCTGGCTGAACACAGCCCGTCCCAAGGCCAGAACACAGCACATCCCAGGCCACGGGGCCGTCCAGTCCCCTTTTCCAGTTCCCTCACGGAGCTGGGGGAGGATTTGTTTCTCAGGCGATGTTTCTCAGGGTGGCTCCAGCATCTTATGGGACTCGAGGTACACGCTCCAGCTGCTGATCCTGCACGCAAGAAATAACAGGGGCAGGGTGTACAGGGATAATATTTGCACTGAATGTATGTTTTGCAAGGGCATGCTTCAGGCCCAGCTGTGTAAGCAAAGTGGGGAAGGAGAACTGTCTCCGGTGAAGCCCAGCTCTGCAGCAAGTGAGCTGGAGGAGGTCAGCTCGGGAACCTGGAGGGAGGATGAGGGGAGTTCAAGGGGCTCTGGATAACACACTCATTTTTCCTGCTCCTTCCATTCCTGACCCTTCCTGATCTCTGCAATCTCTCAGCTTGGGGCACCCCCAAAATAAAAAGCCTGCAACGTTATGACTGCTTTAAATAATGCCTACTGAACCCATCCGGCATGTGCAGCTCACCTGGATAGGAACCAGTGCTCCAGCAGGATGTGCCATCGGAATTGGGATGATGCTCCCATTCCAGCAGCCACCTCTTACCCAGCCCGTGGGGAAATCCCAAGGCTGACAAGATTAAGGAGAGGAGACAGGAGCTGTCACTTCACCCCACCCCTCAGCATCTTCCTCTGAAAAGTTTCAGGCTTCTTACATGGCCAAAACATCTCTTGCATTTCCTCTGGTCGTGAGAGGCAGTGACAAATTTAGAGACAGAGAAGAATTAAAGCTTTCAAACGTTTGCAGCTGACACACCCACTGCATAGATACAAGCCATTCTTAAAAAAAAAAAAAGGCACCCAAAAGGGAAACAGTTCCATCTAGAGAAAAAACCCAGCATTTTGGCTGGGCTGGGCTCCTACAACATATATTTTCACAGGCGTTGCAGAAAATGTGGTCCAATCCTTCCCTTTTCCTCCTGGATATGACACTTACTCCAAACTGAAAACATAGAAAAGCTGGATATCTTTCAGCTTGAATGACTGCAGGGTTTTACTTCAGAGGTTTTATCCAAAACACTGCCTAAACATCTTCACTCAGCAAAAGAGGGCTGAGCTTGTAACTTCTTATTGTGCTCTATGTTTTTATTGCATCTCGGAAATGAAGACACCATAAAATAAGTTGGTCTTAATCCCTTTCTTCCCTAACTGTGTGTTCAGGGGAAATAACAGGATGAACTGAAAAAAAAAAAAAATTACAGATAAAACTCATATTTAGCTTTATGCAGGAGTAAAGCTCTTCATTGCTGGACATTTTGACCCAGATATCTCCTTACTGTGGCTGATCCAATCCACAAAATTTCCTTTCATTTTTAGTCTGGATATGAAATGCCAGTGATACAGAGGACAGAAACATTTGTAGAGTGTCCATCTTTTCTGGCCCTCACCAACACACAGGAACTGTCATAAAACAGCAGAGAAAATGAGAAATAGATTCTTGGCTGAACTACAGTGAAGCTGTAGCTCTCCCTTCACTTCCAGAGCTTTATTGCACAGATTTGATTTGATGAACTCAATTATACAGCACACTGGAGATAAGTTGGTGAATTAGCTTTGCTTATGCTCATGCCTGTCACGTCAGGCTGGTTTGGCCTGGCAGAGAAGATGGGGAGAAGGAGTGGTATTTAATGTTATTTATTTAGCAATGGGCCTCATTAATCCAGGAGGGGGAGATGGCTGCAGAGAGGGAAGCTGAGGGCAGAGGTCCTCACAACCACCACCCCTGGCATCTGGATACAATTCCCTGCACAGAGCTCATTTGCTGATGTATTTTTCCAAACTCACAGAGGTTTTATGGGCCTTTTGAACACTGGGAGGGGCAGGAAGATGTCAATACGTTGGTTGGGGTGGGTTTTTTAATTCCTTGCTGGGCTAACTTTTGGCTTTATCATTTCCAGTTCTAATTAATATAATACCAGCACTAGAACACTGCAGAAGGGTGTGACAGAGCCAAACCTGTCTGTGCAAGTAGAGAGCAATTGCTTCCCTCTCTTCCAAAAGTGGGGCATCCACCCTAATACAGCATCAAGTGCCAGATGGACAGATGTTACAGCTGCTATTAACCTCTCTCATCTTGAGATCCTTGGGAGCTAATCCCCTCTGGACACGAGGGAGAGCCTTCCAGGACTCATCTGACACTGGACAAAAATCCCAGGCAAGTCCAAAGGCTACACCTGATTTCAGAAGGGGGCAATTATCTGCTAATGGTGGTGTCTGCAAGGCACGTGGTCACACTGAGCTGGATGCAAAGCTTGGAAAGCACAGCGGTGCCACCTCCCCTTGAAACTCGGCACTCTGTTAATAAACTGGAGCCACTGGTTATAAGGCAGTCCACCAGTCCCTCCTCAGCTGACTAGAAGCAACTCACAGAAATCTTTCAAAAGGAAGAAGTTGCACAAGTGTCCTATTGCAAACCAAGTTTTTTTGGAGGCTTCCAGCGCCGCTTGATAAATCAACACATTTCCAGAAAAGGAAAAACCAAGCGAGCAAAGTCAAACCCAAGGCTTTGTTTTCTTTAGAGCAAAGGAACCAGCCCCCAGAAGTGAAACCTTATCCTGTGCCTCCAACAGGATGGATTCCTGTCTCTGCCTTGCTCCTAGACTTTCCTCCACCCAGGCTGGCCTCTGGAGGGTCCTCCTCTGGCCACATGAAAGGCTTTTCACACCCCTCTACGGCACCAGCCTTTAACTACAGCCTAAAAGCCAGACTGACTGTTAGATCCCTTCCTGCTAGATCTGAGCTCAGGCTGGTCAGCCTTAAGTTTCCAACACGGAGCCTAAATGTACCGTGAAAAAAATCTGGAAACAGAGGCACTTAGGGTTTTAATAAATGGAGATTTGCCTAATTTGAAACTCAACATCAGATTTCTGCTGTACCCAAAGTAAATACCACCCATTAATGGAGAAAACATGGGGTTTTGTGTGTTTTTTTTTTTTTTATAAAAATAAACACACATGGAAATTAAAAGCCACAGCCCGTAGCTTTCTAAGGACTGCTTTGAATAAATTGCACATCTACATTTTCAGGCATGGAAATGCATTGAACTGGGGGAAAAAAAATGAGTGTTCCAGAGTTATGCAGCCTTTTTCCTTCAGTTTTATAGAAATGATGCTGAGTTCAGACTGCCCAAGGTGAGACATCAGGGATGTTCCTATAGCTTGGCACAGTGCAGATCCCTGTGCCACATGAGCTCCCACCTCCCCACTGCTGGGGCCGAACCAGACAGACCAAGCAGAGTGTGGGGAGCAAGCTGGAAAAGGTGATGGAAATTTAAAAAAATGAAAGAAAAAAGACCAATCAAAGCCTCCTGATGGGTTTCCCAGCTGATATCAAATACCAGCACCAGCTGGTTGCTAGTGGATATAACCCACACGAAGAGCAGAGCTCTGGTTTCTGTCAGTCACAGCAAGAGGGAGTGGGCTGAGCCCCACACAAGGGCTGAAGCTGGATTTGGGGAAAACATTCCCAAGGCAAGGTGACTCTTCTTTCCACACACCAGTGAGGGACACCTGCTTATCACCAGCACTTCTGTGCCAGCCAGAGATGGCACGTGATGGCCCACGGTGCCAGGGGCTGGTGCCCACAGAGAGGGCAGACACTCCAGTGGCTCTGACAGCAGGAAGTAATACAAATCCCCACGGATTGCACCCATCTACACGTGTTTTAACCTCATTCCTCTCCTTCCCAGACTTCCCCACCGTCCACAACAGCACTTCCCACAGCTCCCATCTCCGTGACCTTTCCGCTGTCCCGCTCCCCCACCTCTATATATGAACGTCACCTGCAAAATCCAACTGCAGTCAGATCTCCCTGACCTATGCACCACACAAAAATTCCTTCTGCCAACATCAGACATGCTTGAATTAGCAAGGAAATGAAAACAAGCCACGGGAAAGCAGCAAGCTGGGGGAAAGGTGGAGATGGAATGCTAAGCAATCATGTCAAGTCACGGTTGACCACATCCCATTAGCCAAGTTTGAGGGCTCCCTGTGTCAAAACAGCATCTCTGTGGCCAAGGAAGGATCCTGCATGCCCAATCCTGCAGCATTTTGGACTCTTCTGTGGGCCACAGACTCCTTCAAGGCCTTGACAGCCAGTGGCTGTACATCCCACAGCTCCACAGCTTTATGCCAGGAGAACCCAGAAACCACCAAAGGCTCAGCCCTACAAAACCACCTCTTTCAAAGATGCATTCCAAGGTTACTGTGCAGCTGGGAGAAAGGAGTTTGGAGAAGAATTAATGAACTTTGTTTGGTATTAAAAGTTTGAAAAGTTCTGATAATAGTCATGGAAACTCCAGAAAAAAAAACACACGAAGAGGAAAACAATCCACCAGTGTTGTTTCCAAAACAAGCTTGTTTTCCCCTTTGCTAGTTCTAACACAAACACCAGGGAAGATTCCCAGCACTGATACAAGCAACTCTCTTACCCACCTCATAAAAAGTGCAGAAAGTGGGAAAATATGTTCATTTTCTTTCCTTCCAGTATCTCCTTATCCTCCTTTTGCGCTTGAGCATCCCAGGAGACGGTGCAGAGGTGAAGACAACATCAGTAACACCCTCTCAAGGTTGAGCAAATTCAAGCACTGAACAGTTTCTGTGATTTACCCAAGCAGAACTATAATCTCAACATATCTGCATGTGAAAGACTGTCTCCCAAATTTATCTCACCAGTTCAAAACATGACTCTGTGGGAGGCAGGGGGGGAACTGTCATTGAATATATGTGTATTTATATTTCCTAGTTCAAGGAGGTATAAAACTATTTCCAATACTCATTATGCCCTTTTCATTAATGTATTTTTTAATGCTCTGATGTGGTTTAGTGGTTTTTCATTGTTAATGCTCTTAAAAGCCCATCTCCTCCAAGCATCCCTTTAAAAGAACATGAGCTTCAAGAGCAGCAACCACAACACCACACAGGTTGGGCTGCAACAGCAACTCTGCAGTGGTCCAAAAACAAAAACAAAAATCCATCTTTGGCTCTTGGTAAGTTAATTAACTGAGAAATGAGGAGGACTTGCTTCCCAGGACAGACTGCTTGCTCTCCACCACATAAAAGGGTCTCTTATGCAGGGGGACTTTTATCAGTTGTTCCTAAGCTCTCCAGATCTGATCACACTCTAGTCTTCAAAAAGATATGGAAAGAAATAAAGTTATATGGAAAGAAATTAAGTGACCACCTTTAAAATAGCTCCACAGATTATGACCCTGGGAGAAGACACTCAAGAAACATTAAAGATCAGATTTGAATGCAATGCCTGTAATGAAATGTGTACTTACAGATGTAACTCCCTCCTTAACGGGCTGGACCAAATTCAACCCTGCTCCAAACCACCCGGAGATGGACCTGGCCCAGCCATGGCTCTCATCTCCAGTCTTAATGAAAGCTTGTCCATGATTTGAACCCAGCAACAATTAACCTTGACAGGGGGAGATAAGATTCACGTTTCAAAGCACAGAGAGTTTACTGGGGTTTTGTGCTCTTTCATGAGGCTCTGATTATTATTTTAATGCAGTTGTTTGTGGTTTAGTTTCCTTTCCCCCCCACCCCCCCTCTTAATGGTAACATTGAAAAGATAAAAGTTTATGCTCTCATGGCAGGAGGCAAAGGATGGCTGAAGTCCAACCCACCTCCACCCCACCACACTCATCGGATACGCTTCCAGACGGGGGAATCAGACTAATAGATGCTGGGGATAGTTCAGGACTGACTGGCCTCAGACATTTTGGACAAGGGAAAAGAACTCATTAGACTCACAGGAAAGCCAAGCATAGTTATGAGAGCACTCTTTTAGGGGACTAAAATAAGAAGCCAACAGATCTCCTCCCTAGTTCCCAGCAGGAAGCCTGCAGTCATCCCTAACTGTGCTGGTAGACCCTCGTGCTTGGCGAGGCTCCCACCCAACCATCTGGAGCCCAGCCACTGAGGTGCAGCTCTGAGGAAGGAGACAGAGCCTGGCAAAGGTGTTCAGAGAGCAGCTGGGGAGAGGAGTTTGGCTCCTGAGCTTCAGCACAGCTTCACTTGACAGCAGCCGAGGGCACATCTCCTCTGAAGATGCAGCACCTCCGATGGCACTGCAGTCCTGAGAGAACTGGGATAACCAGCAGGCCCTGCTGACAGCAGCACTGGCCTCCCAAGAGGCCAAGCCAGCAGCTGGGCTGTGCTCCTGCTGCACTTGTGTCAGTACCAGAGCTTGTTACACCCTGCTCACCTCGTGTCTCCGGGACCCACAGAGCCACAGCAGCTCCCGCGCCGCAGAGCGGTACCTGCATCCCTTCTGCTCTCACCAGCTGGGGTTTTCATCAGGCTGATGCCTTCAGCACAGCTCCATCCCAGCTTGCTTGGCACCTCTGTCTCTGCTTTGAAGGCAGCAGCACATTCACCCTCCTCGAGGGCTGTTAATGAGAGCCTGTTTCTCCAGCGAGGTGGAAGTACGGCTCTGAAGCCTCTACCAGAGCTTTCCCAGACAATGCAGCCGCAGGAGGCCTTTAAATAAGAGGAAAGAATCAAAGGTGGGAGTGACCTGGTCAAATCAGCCGGGGAAGAAGATGTAGGGGGAAGGTGGGAGAGAGCAGACATACTGGAAACATTGCAGTTTTCTTCCCAAGTCCATTGGGCAGCGAAGAACAGCGGCACGAGAGTTCACAGGTGCTCTCAATATTGGCAAATATCACATAGAAGGGTTTGCCACCTACACTGGCAGAAAATGGGTCATCAGCACAAGAGAAATGCAAGTTACAGTGTAGCATAACACATAGATAGATGGAATTTATTTATTTATAGCCTCTCCCAACACATGTACATGCACTTGTCTACCCACAATATTTTCTTGGCTGCACTTACCCCTGCTTTGCAGTCACACTACATGCACTGAAACCAGTCATTAAGTTGAACACATGGACTTCCCTTCTCTTATCCTCAATCTAACTTAGAGGACACCTTGCTGGAGGTGAGGGGAGCAGGGAAAAGGAAAAAAGCAGAAGAATGAGAAAGGGACGAATTTTTTGCTATGAAGCCACCGCTGGATCACGTAACTGCCACCCATTGCAGCAATGAAAAGACAGCACAGGCTGAGCTGTTCTACTCCAAAACACACCTCCATGTTAAGGTGAAGCTGCCACATCCTCCCTTCCAGCCCACTCCTCTGCCTCTTTGTCACGGAAACTCTCAGAGGTGCAACTCACTCACCTTGAAAAGTGAGGCTCGTGGCAGCTCCTCAAGGCTCATTCCAGTATTTCCAGGTACTTGTTGGCATGCTGTAAGCTCACTCAGTTCCCTCCTTAAACCTCCTGCAGCTCTCTGCCCTCATATTATGAGTGACCACTTACTATTAGATTACCACATTCAGCCAGAATCTGGGAAGCTCTTTTTCCAAGGGGCATTTTGAGCCCAGGATCGGCAAATGGCTTTTAAAGCTTGTTCCTCTCACTGAGATCACCAGAATCACAGAATTAACTGGGTTGGAAGAGACCTCTGAGATCATCAAGTCCAACCCTTGATCCAACCCCCCTGTGATTACTAGATCAAGCTTGGGCATTTGGCTGAGAGGCAA
>JAWWLV010000002.1:4520952-4534543 GCA_035041135.1 Platyrinchus mystaceus
TAAGCTTTCCTCAGCAAAAAGAGAAACTTCTGCCAATGGTTGTTCAAATACTTTGTAGTTGACATCTCTTTATAAATGTAATGGCTGGCATTTCCAGGTTTGTTTTTTTGGGAACTCCACGCCCACAAAGCCCTGTCATCGTTGTGTGCTAACTCTTGCTTTCATATGTCAGGCTGACACAGTCTCCCCTCCTTTCAACCAGCACTTACTGCAAGATGTGGGCAGACGCCCAGAAAGACCTGGACATCCTGCTCCAGAAGGAGAGGGAAGAGTTCCTGCAGCCAGAGACGGACCTCGGGAAGGTGTCCAAGATGTTGGCCACTTCCTACATCCAGTACATGGAAATCTTCCGTAGCCTGGCGGCCGCCTACGACCACCTCGTTCACCGGCAGAAGCGCGCGGCGATCCGGCCGGTGCTGGACAGCGTCATGGGCCGGATCCTGGAGATAAAAAGGGAGATGGTGAATCTGGACAACTCCGAGTGCCAGTACCTGGGTGACGTCCTGAGGGAACTAAATCGCCCCCTGGTAGGTTCTGCCTCTCTTGTGGGGCTCAATCCCAGGGATGGGGCAGCCGCAGCTTCTCTGGGCGACCTGTGCCAGGGCCTCCCCTCCCTCACAGCCAAGAATTCCTTCCCAATATCCCATCCAACCCTGCCCTCTGGCAGGATTAACTTTGACAGCTTTGCTGTTGGTGTCAGTAGCTCGACTCTGACAGGTTTTCACATGGGATTAGACAGAAAATGGGAGCTCCTAAGTAAGGTACAGTCCACCTCAGTCTGCCCTTTGCGTCACGGTGAAATCAGCCTGGCCAGGCCACAGGCGATGCCGAGACAAGTCCACTTGTTTGGAGCACAACAAACTAGTGAAACATTTGAGACAAATCTCTGGCTGTAAAGGAGGCAGGAGCACGTTCAGTGCCCGGGGTCGAGGAGTGCCTGGTGGAAAAGCAGCCCTACGAAACACGAGTGTGACGGCGAGGCAAAGTGTGGAAGCTGAGCTCTGAAAGCAGGAGGAAAAACCAGCTGGCAAAGGTGGTTCCTTCTCTCGCAGACAGCTCCATCTATTGTCACATTCAGGTACCACCGCGCTGTTAAAACCAGCTCAAAATTCCTGCTTTTTCCACGATCCCAGTTCTGAGATGAATTGCCTGATATCATTACAACATTATCTGAGATTTGCAGGCATGTGTCTCTTTGCCACTGCACACTCTGTAAATTTAGGATAGGAATTACCACAAATTTTAACCACCTCTACCTTCTACTGTAATCACTATTTTAAACTGTTTTCAACTATGAGAGAATATAAACATCTCTGGGGAAACTAATCCTTCAAGTCATGTTTTGAAATCCTTAGGCACTGCTGTTTTGATGACTTAGCAGTAAATCCACCTGCAGCAAAATATTGGCAAGTCTGAAAAGTCTTGCCTGACATCTACTGAAAAACAAGCATAAATTCAAATTCCTGCACCACACCTTAATTTTAAGAAGGCATAACATACTTACCTACCACAAAAGAAAAGATTTCAGGGTTTTTTTTTCAAAGAAAATATATTTTGCAGTTGATAGGAATACAGATTTATGGTTTTTATAAAATATTCACATATTCTTGGTAACAGAATAAAATTACTTGACAAATAACTCCTGTTTCTCAAAGAATCTGCCCAGCAAGGGTACATCTAGTCCTTCTTTTCTCTGTATTGTCATGGGCTAAAATCCAGCATAACTGTAAGGAGAGAACACAACAGAATTGTCTCATTTAATATCTTATGTGATGATATTGCATACTTTGTGCTATGTCACTGTAAGGCCAAAGCTTCATATTTCTCTAGTTCTGTACCTCGTGTTTTTGTACAGTTGCTTCCAACATCCAGTCACTCCATTTCCTGGGCTAATTGTGAAGGTATTTGGATCCTCAAATCCCCATGTGGAGCCACGAGTGGCTAAAAAGCTGCAAATTTGACTTCAGGATAAACATCCCAAGCCTCTCTTTTCAATGCTGGGCCCCAAAGAGAGATTATGAAGGGAAGCAGGCTCCTTTCAGCCCTGGTGTTATGGCTTTGATCTCATCTTTACAAGTCAGTAAAAGTCACAGTCCAGAATCACTCGTAATTAAAGGCCAGGTTAGACATCGGGGATACCTGTGAGAGTGTCCAGACAAACCCCTTGATTTCTTACACCTCAAAATGGCCAGATTTGTAAATCCACCCAGAGTGCTTTGCACTCAAAGTACAATGTATAATCATTTCCATCAACTATCAAGGGTGTTGGAAGGTGCAAACAGGAGGCTTAGCAAGGCAAATATTTAGAAACTTTAGCCGATCAGACCTCTGCATTGATAAAATCATCAGGGATAAACACAGTCCCACTTGGAAGCTTTCTTATGGAATGTCCTGGTCTGCACAGTGTGCTGCTGAGGGAATTAGTAATGAATCTGTGGAGTGGCAGTTCACAGGGGCTGTTTTCCTTGGCCACAGCCTTCCTCACACAGTCTGGAAGTTGGAAGGCCTCGGGGCTCACAAGCAGCACGTTCACCATGTGCCTGGGTCAAGGCAGAAGTGCTTTTCTCCTCCTCCCTGTTCCACACCAAAGCTGGCACTGAGGCCACAAGGATCAACTCAAAGGTCTCCCTGAACAGGTCAGAGCCCACCAGTTTCCACAGATCAGGGAGAACTGATAGTGCAGCACCAGGTCTTGTACCTGTCTCGGGCTCCACAAGTATCTGGGGACAAACTACTGTGTAATTTGACTGTGCAACTCCTCCTGAGTAGCACGACAGGGTAACTCCTGCCTGTATCCCCCATCCATCCCTCCTCTGGGCAAATCGTTTGCTTGAGGAATTCCTGAACCAGAATATAGGGAACACGGACCAGTATGAATCAGATCTATGAAGACACGTTCCCCCTTCAAGAAATATACTTGCCAGTAGTTGTTTTTGAAGAGTTATCCCTAGTCTTCAATATGATATGAGGAACAGGTTGTGTCACTCCACAGCATCTTAACTTTTAGGGAGGTTTTTTGTCTGCTTCTCTGTGTCTTTTGTCATTTCTCAGCAATTCTACAGGAGAAGAATCACAAAAAATGTAAATCAGTTACATCTTTTTAAATATAGAAACTACTAAAGACAGCCTCCTCTAAGTCATGCCTCATTTTAAAAAGTGACTGAGATACCTCAGTCACAGACAGTGACAGATTGTCTACAGGTCAAAATACCTTCAGACAAAAAGAATTAGGCTTTGGTACCTTGTAATGGTTAAAAAAATGCAAGAGAATGGATCTATTTTTCATGTTGATTAAAACAAGCAGTGGGATGATCACACAACCAGGGCTATTCAGTTTGGTGGAAATCATGTTTAAATTTCCGGCAACCCTGCCAAATATTTTAGCAATTTGATAATATAATTGAGCCATTATAAAAAGAAAGATTTCTGGGCTCACATGGTTCAGAAACTGGGTTGATTTATTTGTTTTTGTTGAATTAGGCCTTAAGTAATTGCAAAGTAACAGCAGCTGTTACAGAGGTCAAATTCCCCAACGCTCCGAAATATTCAACAATCTCTGTTCTATTTAATTGCTTTGTAAAGGTGTTCAGTTAACCAGTAATGTAATTTAAATGCAGTTCTAAAAAAGTATCTCCTGCCTTTCTTCTTCCAGGAAGACATAGAAATACCCATCCCAAAGTATTTCATTGAAGAAAATCTGGAAGTTCTGCAGCAGAGGGAGAAAACCCTTGATGAGATTTTGCTGAATGCTGGTTTGCAAGAGCAGGTAAATGTATCCCATACCTACATATCATACTTAATTTGTTTAGTTTATAGCCACACGTGTCTAAACACATGAGCCAGTGGAGTGAGAAGTACTTTTACAGCAGTTAGGAAGTAATAGTCTGTTTACAGATAAGGCACCAACAGAAAATAACACCAGATTTTCCTGTCTAACAATATCCAGTCACATCCCGAGACTGGTTAAGACTGAAATCATTCGACTCTGCTTTATGTGTGTGAGAGTGTCAGAGAAAGGGCAGCACTTTGGCCTAGTTTAGTAGGTGCTTTATTTGTCTAGCTAACCCTCATCATGTAATTAGTCCTACTGAAATCAGGCTGGGCTTAAGCTTTCCTGAACCAGGATTCCTGACTGGAGCGGGCAGAACTGGGAGTTCAGGTCAGCACAGCTGTTGGCATTCACTTGTTTACAACCCTGAACAGTGAGTGCAGTTTCTGCTGTGCAGCCACAGAGCTGCAGCTGCTGGGAGGAGTAGAAAATTGAGTTTTGGCAGAGCAAAAGTGATTATAGAGAAGTACACGAGTGCTCCAGTGAAGGCTGATCTGGATTTGATATACTCCTGACCTTTTGGAAATGGTATGTTGCCTACAAGCAGGCCCTGCTGATCCCTTGAAATAAACAACTGTGCCTACATGCCTGGACAACCTGGATTCATGGATGTGACAGCCGTAAGACACAGTCTTGATGGACCACTTCACCAAACTTTGGCATTGCCCCACCAGTGAATTCTCCACCAGAGATTGTGTGTGTTGGTTCCACAGAATAAGGGAGGGAAAGTTCCCAGGGCTAGAAACAGCCCCAGTCAAGCAGAGCCTGCAGAGACAGAGCACGGATGCTTTACTGGGCAGCTGCAGCCCCCTTGGCCTCCCCAGGAGAGCTCTGGGTGAGTTCTCTGCTCTTCTGGCACTCTGGTGTCAGCTTGAGGAGATCCTGGTTTGGGCCATTATATCCTGGAGCCTTTTAGTTTCCCACAGTTTTGCTTTTGCCCCCGTTCAACGTGGCATCCATCAGATAACGCTGTCTAGTGTGCAGCAAGCTCACCTGGGAGCACCAGGCTCTGGCAGGATCCAAGTCTCCCATGCCAAGCTGTCACAGAGGCAGAGGAGTCAATAAACATTAATAAAATCGTCTCACACAGTGTGAATGCAGTGCCTGTGCTGCACTTCCAGCTCAGTGACCGCTGGGATTGCTAGAGGGTTGTCAGCACTCCTGCACACAGCCTTGGACACTCAGGAAATCCTCACTGCTCTGCAACAGGCCATGGAATTCTTCAGTGTCCATGGCACTGCTGTTACAGGCAGTCCACCATAAATCAAAACCAGTGGAGTGAATCTGAGCAATCTGCTCTGCACATCGTTTGTCCTTCTGTGTAATCCTGTCGTAGAAAGCTGCTGAAAGCAGTAAGTGCCACACAATATATGCAGAAGGATTAAATGTGAACTGTCTCCAGTTGGGGAGTAACAGCAAGAAAGGACACTAATTCAGCTTTTTTATGGAGAGCATCAGGGTTCTCAGGAGTGAGAAAGGGGAGTCCCTCTCTCCACCTGAACTGCTCTGCTCTTATTTTTCCCCAAGCCTCTTCTACCTGGGTGGGGCTGACTCTGAACAGCCTCTCCTTCCATTCAGCAAAGCAACTGCAGTCCCAGCAGCACATCCAGAAACACATCCCTTCAGAAAAGGAAAGGAAAACATTGCATAGCCTAAGAAATGCACCTTTCAGTAGGACCAAGCCCCGTGGTTCTTCATGTCATTTTTCCCAGCTGGACAAAGTTCAGCAGGATGTATATGAGCCATGCAGAGCCATCGTGGCCTCCCACTGTAGCATCAGGTTTTCCTCATCACACATCAACACACCAGGCTCACTTGCTCCTCAAGATCCTCAGAAATACACCTCTCACAAGATATCAAACTTCCAAGATATTGCAAGGCAGCCCTGAGACAGGAGTGTCTGCTGTTTGTGACAGGATATTTTCACCTTAGAAAGTTTCTACAAGTAGTTCGTTCACTGTTTCATTTGCTAATTGAGGCAGGCAATTAACAAAACTTATAACTCTCTTACTTTTCGTTGTTCCATCCTTTTTGGTTGTGTTGTTGAAGAAACCTGTCGAGGCCATGACACTTCCAGAGGCCATTAAGTTGATCCAGGTGGCAGAACGGGCTCGCCAGGGCCGCAGTCGAGCTGCGTTCATGAAGAAAATTTACCTTGAGGAGAAAAGAACAACTAAACAAGAGGAGCAGACGGGTCGGAGTCCAGATGATGCTGCCACTTGCATTCAAAAGGTGAATTTCAGTTTAACAACAATTCTGGCAGCCCCAAAGGACAGTGTTTTGTTGAGAAGAACAGCTGTGGACAAACACAGCTCAGAGGATGGGAAGTATTCTGAAATGACCGCTTTTAGTATGTCCAGCAAGGTAAAATACATCACTTAAACCACTTAACAAAATGAGACAGGGCCCTAGATGTGAGATCAGTGGAAACAGTCCTGCACTGGCAATGCAGGATGACATTATAACTTACATGTTGTTTTTCCATTCTGATTTTTATGACCTCAGTTGCTCTTTCTGGCCTCCCCCTTGGAATTCAGTGCATCTCAGAATTCATGCCTTTTCCTGTGACCTCCAGGGAAGAAGTTCATTCCATATCTTGAAAAGATGACAAAAGGAGATCAGTACTAAATTCCAGAAAAAGTCCTTACACATCAATAATTCAGACAATTCAGCCTGATGAGAACAAGAGCTCAGTCTAAATATTAAGTCTGAACACTTCATGAAACCATGACAGTGTTTTGTTTAGGAGCAAGATACACCAGTGTGAGGGATAACAAACCTCAGAATCGGTTAAAAAAAATATCAGATGGCAACCTGTTAAAAAGCAATAGTTTCAATTGTATATTGTGCCTTTCCTTCCTCTATTTGTTTTTTCCTGTGTCTGCCCCAGTAAAGGAAGCTGTAACAAGGCCCATTTATCTCATTAGAGCTTTGTTTACAATTCAGGTTTGGCGTGGATACATCCAGCGCAAGAAAACGGAGAAAATGAGAGAAGAGGAAATGATATTCCTGGGGATCGTAAGTGGTGCTGCCTAGAGAATAGAAAATGCCACACTCTGTTTGTTCTTCAGACTTCTCATAGCTCAGCACATGACGAGAAATTAATTTCTAAGATTCTTTCTGTTTTAAAAGGAGTCTCTGAGGAACACGGAACTGAACTGGAATGATGGGAAGCACGGGAGTAGCACAATTTGTCTCGTGCTGAATGGTTTTGTGCTGCCCATGCATAGCCCAATGTGTGTGGCAGATGTGGAAACAGGCTGTGGAGAATCTGCCCCAGGTTGGAGGGAATTTGACCCAGGCATAATAGAGCAAGGAAATTTTATTCATCAATTTCTCAGTCATGATTTCAAGGCACGTGAGGTGCCTTATTTCTGGAGCAGAACTCACAAAGTCCTTAAGAGTGGAAAAGCCCTTTGAGTCCAACCCCCTTAACCCAGCACTGCCAAGGCCACCACTAACCCATGTCCCCAAGTGCCACATGCACATGGCTTTTAAATCCCTCCAGGGATGGGGACTCCACCCCTGCCCTGGGCAGCTGTGCCAGGGCTGGACAGCCCTTTCAGTGAAGAAATTTTTCCTGATATCCAATCTAATTAAAGCAGCAAAGTCTTCTTCTCCCACCCCTTTGCAAGTCACTGCATGTGTATGTCAGGAGTAGGGAAGAGAAACATTAAAACTGGCATATTAATACATCAATATTTCTCTAAGTCCATATAAAAATAATCAAAATATTCTTCCCATCGTACTGCAAAAGCACAGGGAAGTGAACAGCTGTCCATGATCAGTTACATTGCACAGAGTGAAAAAAAAAAATAAACCAAAGCACCCTTTCCAGAAAGAACCTGTTCCTTCCCCAGTTCTACAGCTCTTAAATGTTTAATTTCTATGTAATTTATAAACTAGTAGTTTAATTTTGAATTCAACCATGCTTTCTTCTTCTCCCAGACAATTTAGGTGATTTTCTCTTGCCCAGCAATGGAATTACCCTTGGCTACCTTATAGGGTTATGAAAACTGATCGTGCCTATGGCAAATATCTCCCAACAGTTAAGAGTAACCTTGAAATCTTACCTTTAGAAAGTAAAATATACATTTTCCTAAGCTTTGCCATGTTAAATACGCATTACACTTTATGGATTATTGCCTTTAATATCTGCTGGTCATTAACAGTAAACATGGCTAAACAGAGCCATGGGTGCCAGTTCTGCCTCTGCTTAAGATAAAATTCCCAGAGATTTTTAACTAGTGCAGAACTAATGGTGAATAGTTGGGATATGCTGAAAAAAAGTTAGAAATTACACCTTTTGAAAAACAAGGAATTGGTTCCTATCAAATCCCATGACAGTTTCTCTTGAGTCTTTGGAAGGAAACCTAAACCTGGTATCAGATATTGGAAGGTTCACAGCCAAGCCCTCATTCCATGGTGGCCAGTGGTGGGAGTAGCTGATAACTGGGATGTAAATAGCCAGTTTATGGGGAGCATAATATAATCTATATGATCATGGGGAAGGAGGGAATTAAAACCAAACACATCTAGTGTGCTCATTTCCTGACTTCCCTTTAGGAGCAAGAGAATTGATGTTTGCTAACTCTGCACTCTGACTCATTGCTCTTTATCAAGTATATAATCAAAGGATGTAGGGGAAAAAAAAATTGATACCTCTAAATAAAATAAAAGAATCTGTTCATCTCTCTAGTGTTTTTATATTTCCCTTCACTTTTTATGCTGCATTCCCTTCCTTGGGCTCCAAAGGAAGTGAGTGGCAAGCAGACACTGGTTCCCACTGATAGATAGTCAGGGAGCTCCAAAGGTCAGGTCCCTTTGATGTATGGTCATGTCAGGCCTCTGAAAAATGACCACAGATCTTCATGTGTAAATATGTTGAATTTGCTTTTCTAATGCTGCACGGCTTAGATAAATTAGAAGACCCAGCCATCCATTACCCCAAGTCCATCCCAAAGGAGACTTGACTTTTGTTGCAAAAAATATAATTTCTCTTACAATTAGGGCTTTTATAAAAATATCTGTGTTACTTTCAGGTAAAACTGCTTTGCAAAAAGAGATGGTCCATTTGAAGTTCTGAATAATGATTTCTGGGAAAATTCAATTTTGTTGACCTAGAAAATAGGAAAATGGGTGTAAAACCCAAGAATTGTCCAGTCTTTTACTTAATTCAATATTATTTTCCTTACTGTCTACTTGGTTCACAAAAATTTATGTATCTTTTCTGGAATTTGATTCTATTTCATCTTTAGCTTGATGACAGAGTACAAGCCTATGTTCCAGAGATTTTTCTTGGCTCTAAAGTAAAGCCTCATTATTATTATTATTTATTAAAGCCTAATTGCAGAAACAGCATGATTCCCTGAGCACATGTTTTTCTAAACCTCCGATAAATCACACTTTGATATACCAGTTTAATTTGTGAAGAGCTGTGAGCCTCCTAAGAGCACATATATCTTGATAACTGTATCCTGACCTTCCCCACATTCCTGCCATGGTGCTGTTTACTGCCAGGTCCCCACAACCACCATAACCACTGCTCCAGGCACAGGTCTGTGTTAAAGCCACACTGACGTGGCAAGAAGACACATTAAGTTGTCTGAAAACACACACGTGATGTCTGAACAAACCTACGTTTCCCTGCTCTATTGTACCATTACAGCTCGATTTAACCTACTATTTCTGCAGTTCTTAAACTGGCATGCACTTCCACTGGTCTGTTCCTGGAATATATAAATGCCCTGTCACTAAACACCCCATTTTAGAGCTTGTTATGATTGTTTAATTTTGCTGCAGAGCAAGCTACTTATCAGCCTGGTGTAACTGGATGTGTGAACTGGTTTTTGGCAACTGCTTTGTCTCAGGGTAGTGCAGAACAGCCCAAGCCTAACAATGGATGGACTCTCCTGACAGGGCAGACCCTGCAGGAAGTTATACTTACAATCTCAGAACACAGGCTACTGCAAAGAGGAAAGGCTGGTTTTAACATAAAATGTGAGGACAAACAGTTTGCTGTCAGACTGATTTATGGCAGGGTAGGAGGATGTAGGAGACAAGAGGAACAGTTGGCTGGATCAAAACAATGAGGTGGGAAGAGCATGAGCCCAGGAGGCCAAGAGACCACGGGCACCTGGCCTGGATCAGGAATCAGGTGGCAGCAGGAGCAGGGCAGTGATTGTCCCTCTGTGCTGGGCACTGGTGAGGCCACACCTCAAGCACTGTGTCCAGTTCTGGGCCCCTCCATTCAGGAAGGACGTTGAGGGGCTGGAGTGTGTCCAGAGAAGGGAATGGAGCTGGAAAAGCTGGTCCACACAGTGGACCAGGACAGATAAAAGGACAGTGACACATGTGATGTGTGGCACGCTCCCCTTCCCTGGATTTAAAAGCTACTGGATCATGGGATGGTGACTGTCTACCTTCCTCTTTCCTTTTCCCTTCTCTTTCTTCCCCTACCTTTTTGTTCTCAAAATGTACTGTAAGCCAGACCAAGAAATTCCAGTCAATGCCTTGTTAAGTGCCTTGTTGTGTCTGGATAAGCCAAAGTTTGCCAAGTACCTTATTCCATTGGAATGTTCTAAAGTTTGAAAGTAAAAGTTGTTATTGAACACCCTGAGAATTTTGTTGTTTCTGCCACCACCCAGGGTAAATCGAACTCCCTTTGCCCTAAACCCTCTGAATGGGCTGGGGAGCTGAGGAAACAAGAACACAAAGACAAGTCTCTCTCTCCACCTGCACTGCTCTGCTCTTATTTTTCCCCAAGCCTCTTCTACCTGGGTGGGGCTGACTCAGAACAGCCTCTCCTTCCATTCAGCAAAGCAAGTGCAGTCCCAGCAGCACATCCACAAACACTTCCCTTCAGAAAAGGAAAGGAAAACATTGCATAGCCTAAGAAATGCACCTTTCAGTAGGACCAAGCCCCGTGGTTCTTCATGTCATTTTTCCCAGCTGGACAAAGTTCAGCAGGATGTATATGAGCCATGCAGAGCCATCGTGGCCTCCCACTGTAGCATCAGGTTTTCCTCATCACACATCAACACACCAGGCTCACTTGCTCCTCAAGATCCTCAGAAATACACCTCTCACAAAATACCAGACTTCCAAAAATACTACAATACCAGACAGGGACTTGACCTGCTTTTGCAGCTGTGAGGCAGGAGTTCTCCCAAGGCCTGGATATCCCCTTGCTCATGTTTTCACTTGATGAGCACAAGTGATCAATCCCATCAGAGCCAAGTGCATTAAATGCTTGAACAATTCACAGGACTGGGTCCTGTGTGCTCTGGACGTGCACATGTGGAAACAAACACCTTCTTGTCTCACAGGTGCCTCTGTGGATTTACAGTTACACAGCTCACAACGTGCTATTCCCTAATTCCAGCCATTCCCAGAAATTTAGTGGTGTGACACATGCTGTTCCATGACTTTCTTACATAGTATTTCCACCATCCTTCCTTCCTCTGTATCCAAGGCCAGGTTGGATGGGGCTTGGAGCAACCTGGGATAGTGGAAGATGTCCCTGCCATGGGACTGGGTGAGCTTTAAGGTCCTTTCCAACCCAAACCATTCCTTGATTCTATGATCCTTTTCACATGAAAGGATCTATGTGGTCTTAAAAAAAAAAAAAAGCTGTTCCCTCCTTCTTACCTCTTTTAAACATACCCTAATTTAGGCATGTTGTCTCAGATAACACTTTTATTTATATCTGAGAAAACAGTCTGCCAAACATTCCTTCTTATTTGAATTCCTGATAAATATAATTCATTTCATCCAGTCAGAGAAAAAAAAATTAGCATTTCCCAGAATAGCATTCTGTGTAAACATTACAGACTATGGCTAAATAAATACGACACAGGGTTTAACAAACAAACTCCATAAAGTGAAATTTCTTCAGCTCTTCAAGGTGGGCAGTTCCAGCACTGGAACAGATCAGGCCTGGTTTTGCCAAGCATAAGATTAAAATGACTTTTGCTTTACTTGCAGCCTGGATGTCAGCACAAAGTTATCTGTTATTTCACCACGCAGCGATAACTAATCTGTCCCGTTTTCAATAAGAATTTTTAACCTGCTTGTTTTTGAAACAGAAACTCTGGGAAGCAAGAAATAATTGGCTTTCACTGGCTTGACTCACACTAACAATGAAATCACTGCCTTTCAGAGCCCAAACCATACTTGCAGTTTTTAGTACAAGTTGAACACCGTTGCCCAGGTGTAATATCAGGAATAAACACAAGCAGAATTATATAAACTCATGAATGTAAATGTTTTCTCCACTTCAGATTGTCTTATCTTCTTAAAAAATGCTACATATCAATATTTTTCTAAACATATATTCCATAAATCAATAAAACAACCATTTTCAATATTTTTTTAACAAGGCCTCCAACTACAGATGCTTTGTTTGAATGCATATGACAATTACTTTAATTGGCAAAGCCATTGAAGTGAATCAGAGAGTAGGGAAGCTTTAATGAATGCAATATATTTTGCTTACTTGTTCCTTTTTTGTGCCTAATTTAGGAATTCAGCCATATAATTGATGTAGCTATCACTATTTGTGTACCATGGAACCTACATTAATACAATTTTCATTTGGGGGGTTGGAACGAGATGAGCTTTAAGGTGCTTCCAACCCAAACCATTCTGTGATTCATGAGACAAGAGACCTCTTCAAAACACATTCTTCCCTCAGCCAGACAAATTACACTGAGGAAACAACAAAGCAAGAACGTAACTAAATCCTACATCAAACTTTTAAATGTAGTTTGGATCACAGTTTAAAATTCAGTAGAATCATATCATGAAATCACAGGATGGTTTGGGTTGAAAGGGACCTTAAAAAGCCCATCTTGTTCCACTCCCCTGCCATGGGCAGGGACACTTCCAGTAGAGAATAACAGTTATAAGTGAAGAACAGCCCCTGGTTACTTTGGTAGTAAATTCTTTTAGTCTACTACTAAGGAGTTACTTGCCTGTGTAGTCCAAATATTAAAAAAAAAAATAAAAAAAATCTCACTTTCACTACTGATGAAAATAAGTGACTATTAAAACTACTTTAAAAATACTTTGCTTAGGAAATGAAGTTTCTACTCAAGAGAAGCAAACTATACTAGCACCACAAATCAGCAATCTACAGCAAAATGCTGCACAATCAGTGCATCTTCTGAAATCTTGCAATTACGGCCAGGACTGGCTGTGGCAGAACATTTCCTGACATCCCATAAAACCAGGGAGAGCATGTGTTTCAGCTCTGCTCTTCCAGGTCTACGAAAAGAAGCTGTCCTAAATTAACTACCCAGCAATAAAAGCTGCAATAAATCTACCTTTCAGGCATAATGTGAGCGTTAGCCTTAAAATGCAGAGGAAAATGAAATGTATTTATTTCCCTGACATGAAGACTGTTCTCCCTCGTAAGCGTAATGGGACAATTGAGGAGCAGTTAGTTCCACAGCGTGGGGCCTCCTCCCTGTGCCAGGGTAGCCCTGAGCGTGCTCAGCCAGCCTGCACACCTCTAAGTGCTTTATAATGAACAATAAACGGGCTGGGAGGGAGGGGGGGCAGCTGACTCAGCACAAAGGAGGTTCCTCAGGCCAGGAAAACGATTCCCGAGTCGAAAAGGGAAAATGGACGGAGGGTTTAGTAGAGCCCTAGAAGGGTTTGGGTGGGAAGGGACCTTAAAGCTCATCCAGTGCCACCCCTTGCCATGGGCAGGGACACCTTCCACTAGCCCAGGTTGCTCCAAGCCCCGTCCAACCTGGC
>JAWWLV010000002.1:4538572-4572119 GCA_035041135.1 Platyrinchus mystaceus
AACAGCTCACAGAACACTAGGAACAGGAACTTTATCAACCTTTGCAAGCTAAAAAATGCAAAGTTTCAGCCCACCCACACAGATGGTATTTTTCATGCTTCTGTATTTGAATACCAGAAAGACTTTCATTTTTCTCCCTCAATCTACATGTGTAAAATCAATCACAAGGCAGAAATTATTCTAAGATTGCAACTGGCTTAGAAGCCCTTCTTGCCAAGGTTATCAAATCATGGGAAACTTGGGGAGCTGTGGTTTTTATTACAGTGTTTGGGGGGTTGTTTATTCCTTTTGTGTTGTTGTTGTTCCTCAAGGGAAGTTGATTTCCTAAAGGAGCATGACCAGCTGCAACAAAATACCAGGAAACCACTGACCAAGCAGCGCATGTAAAAATTGCAGTGACCAAATTAAAAACAATACTGGCTAATTAAAAAATACCAATGGGAAGTCCAAATATTTGAAAATTCAATTAAAAAACTCTCTGGCACCCTTCTGACACGGATAAAGCTGGCATTTGCACAGCAGCAGCTTTCTCACCTGTCTCACTGAGGTCCCGGGATCCCACGCTGCAAGGTTTGTTTTTGTACACTGCAATGTTGTTAATTAATGCTGAAACACCAACAATAGAGCATTGTGTGCATCCAGGCACTTTTTATGAGCACAGGGCCTTTTTTTCCTGGCTTCCTGCAAGAAAATTTTAAAGCTTAAGCTCCGATTCACTGTCAACCTAGCATTCCAGTTAATATTAAGTTTATTTTAATTCATACCTCTTATTTTCTCCTCTTGTTGTTTTCAGACTCTCCCTCCTCACTTAAAGGGAACCAGTAGTTTCCAGAAGCATGCTGGGACAGTAAAGGCCCTGCAAGGCGATGTCCAGGAGAGACAGGACGAAGTATTCTTCAAGGACATGCTGAGAGAAACAGAGGGGACCCACATCAAGGAAACCCTCCAGGATCAGATCAGCCAGTGCTTCACGGAGTGCCGGTGAGCAGAGATGAACACTTGCCCCTGAATAAGTGCATTTGCCCCAAAGAGCTTGATTTTGTGGTTCCTACAAGCTGCAAAATCCATCAGGAGGCAGTGATCCCAGTCCCAGCTGAGGAGCTGGTTCTACCCCAGCTGCAGAGCCAGGACCCTGAGCTGCAGGACTCCAGGCTGGGGGAGACCAGACCAGGACATCACTGTCCTGGCAGGGATCAGAGGTGCACCTTGAATGCCTGGCTCTGGATCAGGTCCACGGGCATTAAAGTGGGGACACCTTCAGTTGGCACATTACCTCGGGCTCAAGTCTTTGTAATTATAAGAAGCACACTCTCAACTTTAGGAACACTGACTTTCTTCCCTGTCTGAATACATAAGGTTTAAGAGAGAGAACTCACTCTTCCATGAGATGGAAGTGTAATTATTTGCCATAGCAAATCACATCACGTCACCGGCACTGCACTCCAGGTGCCTGCTGCTGGCATTATCCAGCAGCCCACATGAATCTGAAGTAGTTTTGTACTTGAGGCCTGACCTTCGAGACAGTCCTCCAAATGTAACTTTACTTAATCAGTGCTGCTGATCTCAGTGAAACTTCACGTCTCAGTAGAGTTAAGCACGTACTTACACGTCTTTAAACCATGTGCTGACACCTATAGTTCTCTCAGGCTTTAGCCAACAGTTTTGAGACTGGCAGCTCTCATGTGGTCACCCTGTAAAGTCTTTTACTAAGGAATATAGGCTGGTTTTATAATATAGGTGATTTTTTTCCAGGATTTACCTCATCTGATGGATTAGTATGTAAAAGTAAATTGGGAAACGGCACCTTAAATTTGCAGGATTCAGCTGCAAAGTGTTTTTGTGTCTTGAGCTGCTCAGTGATGTTACAGGGCTCATATTTGTCTTGTGGACTAGTGTCACATCCATTAATCACTCTGTGTTTTTTCTGTGTGCTGGACTTGCCTCCAGCATGCAGTTTCTAGTTGGAAACACAAATGCATTCTGATGAAATCCTGCTCTGTTTATTCCTTGAGTCCTTTAATCAGGTTTGGATAGCTGTGCTACAGTGCAGTGTTTGATAAAAAAAGTGATCAAAAATAGCACCCTCACAGGTCTGCCACAATGCATTTCTCTTCTTTCTTGTACTTTTGCCTCTTATAGACACTCAAAGCTCCAGTGTATTTTTTCCTACTCTCTTTCTAAAAGAGCTGCTGGTTTTACAAACCTCAGTTATTGCAAAGCACTTTCCCGTTCCCTAAATCAACCCTGCTCTTCTTGAGCTGCTATTTCCTGCTGTTCCCCACAGCTCCCAGCATGTTCTGAGCTACAGAAAGATCTTACTCTCTTTGCTTAATATTACTCACCTAATAGTCATTCTCTAACGTGGGTCAGTCGTGTCCAATTAACTTGGCTCTAGAGCTTGAGGAGAACTAACTGAAATAGTGTGACCCAATCACAATGTTTCTGTAGGAGATTAGGGAATGAGGCTGAGCCATAAACCTCTTTAAAGACAGTTATGGGACATTATTAAAAGTTAAATCACTTAACAGCAGAGCCAAGAGCCTGCGCCATCCAGAGGATCGTTTGGAGGAAGCCAAAGCCATCGTTCAATCGAGGGAGGTGGAGAGGGGTGGCTGAGAGAGCAGTTCATCAAAACCCTCTCTGCCTAATGTGTGTGAGCCCTCAGCCTCCTGTACCCACGAAACACTCTGAAGGTGGAAGGTGGAGTGTAAATGCTGAGCTTTCTTTTAGTAGCCCTTACAAGTGAAATGGGGCCTCCTCGCTACATTTATATCCCAGTTGTGCCCAGGGGTCCAACTTCAGGAGAGACTCCAAGGCTAGAGGCAGACATAGGCAGTATCCCAGCATATAAATATGTGATTATACAACTTACATGGTGTTCTTTAGCTAACCTTTGAGTTATCTGGTCCATCTCGTCAGGTTCGGTAGTCTTCAATCTCATCTAGCCCTGAAAATTAACAAAGATTAAAGCAGATGTTTGAATATAAGCACCATATTAACTGATCTTGGATAGCTTTATGGATATGTTTTTCCTGAGCAAGGGGTGATATGAAATAGGACAAAGATATACCCACACTGTAAGAGTGCTTATGGATAAGCTTTTAGCCAGACATGTTCTGCTGCAGCTGAGACAGGCTGAGAAAACAGCTCCCTTCCAACCTTGGACAATAACCCACCCACCCGAAACAACCTCACATTTTAAAAAAAATCACCCAAAAAGCAGTTCTAAGCATTTAATCAGACCATTTTGATAGAAGATGTATAAGATGTGCAGTTCTGTGGTATGCCTGAGAGCAGGGTCACTGCTGATGGCAGAGGGGCAGTGAGAAGCCTGTTGCAGTCAGAGCAGTGTGTTTGACCATGGAATCACAGGATGTTTTGGGTTGGAAGGGACCTTAAAGACCATCTCATTCCAACCCCCTGCCACGGGCAGGAGAACCTTCCACTAGACCAGGTTGCTCCAAGTCCCATTGTACTCCCTGTTAACTCTCTTCTTTCAAATTAACTGCCCATCATGATCCCTAAAAATCAGTGAGGGCATATTCCAGCCAAGACTAGACAGATCTCATTGATAAAAGCTATTCTGGTGATTTAGGAGCGTGGCAGATGAAATTCTTCCCCCAGTGAAGCCAGTGGGAGAGCTGCCATCAGCTTCAGCACAGGCTGGACATCACCCAGTATTTCAGCTCATTCCAATCTGGCTGAGTGATGCAGTGATTTATGGAGCTGAGAGGAATGAGAGGAGCTGCCTGCCGTCCTGCTCTTCACAGGAGGCCTCTAAGTGACCAAAATCATCTCCCCCCACCCACAGACACATCCACTGGCATCCAAAATAGGTTTTTAAAAAAAGAAAAATCAGCAAATTTCTGCCCAAGGGGAGTGTGTGTGTCCTGCAGAGCCAAGCTTTCCATGTGCACCACCAGCAGGAATCGTGTCCCGCTGAACAGTGGGACAGGTCTGAAGCGTCCAAGTTTACATTAATTATTACCTGCCAGGATATATTTTGGCTCTCCCCTAAGCCAGTCCACGAGATCAACAGCTAAATGTAGCTTATAAATAATTCTTTAACGAGGCTTTTTGACAGAGTTTCCCATTTTCCATATTCTATCAAAGAAATAGATAAAGGCGAACAAAGATTCTTTTGAATAAATTTTGCTGTGCGCACTAAAAAAAAATAAACCCAAACTTCCACATTTTATTCTTCACTCAGAAAAGAATGTGATAGAAAAATACAATTAGCAGGTATTGTCTTTCACCACAGCTACTCTTATATTACAAAAGCAATGAGCACATGTTAAATTTCTTAACCTGTAAGAGCCGCTGTAAATATTTACCACTTTCTTTGCACGAGGGAACAGCTTCAGTCATTTCAAGACCCAAACCAGCTTCTTATGAAGAGAAGTCCTAGAAAAGCAAAAGAAAGCAAAACCCAAAGGAATAGATTAAATGAAATTGTTCCACTTGCTTATATCAATCCTACTGCAGGGAAGACAAAATAATTTTGATATAACCCTGCATTTTGCAGCCTTACCGTCCATAGTTCTGTTTATCTGCGTTGGCTTCTGTGGAGCTGCTCTTATTTGGCTTGCAAATTATTCACACAAAGCTTTCTAGGTTTCCACGTGGCCTTGTCCAACCATGCTAGAAAGAAAAGATACTGTTAGGAAAGCTTTTTTAAAAGCATCCTGCACTATACCTACAGGCCTCCCTTTTTTTTTTTAATTTTTTTTTTCAACCTATGGTTGGTATAGAAGGACTGCAAGCGTTCCAGAATTAACAGCTGTTATGATTATACACATCTGAGTCTGGATTTTAATCACTTGGCTCCCACAGATTTCATCCATTAATAACAGAGTTTCATATTAAGATATAACTATTGCATAGCTGGGGTTTTAGCTTCAATTTCCTGCACCATTCCAAACCAAACCCATTTTTCTCTAATTTCACATTTAGGGTTTTGCATTGCATATGCAAAACCAGCCATCACTGCCTTCTCCACTCTTTACCCACTGTGCATAAAAACAGTTCCCAAATTTTAAGTCTTCTTGGAGTCAGCCCTAAAATGAATTAAAAGAGGGGTGGGGAAAAAAAAAAAACTGGAGAAGGATCCCTTTATTACACAGAGAAATATAATAGTATCTTTGTCTAAGATAAGTCTCGTCTGGCAGAAATCAATAACAAAGGGATGAGAAATCAAGATGAGGTTTTTATTACCAGAGATGGCCCCCGGACTCGCAGGGGAGAGCCTCATCCACAGGCTCTGCTGGGATGTGCCTCGTGCCCTGGAGCTGCAGCAAATTACACCGTGAATTTCTTGGAGGATTTGTCTGGGGAGCATTTCATCAGTGGCACGGCTGACCTCCTAACAGGGGATCTCAGTAATGGCAGCTCGCGTGCGTTATGTGTTATTCCCACGGATTTGGGGATTGCTTTTTGGGAGGAAGGAGGCGGCGAGGGGTAAATGGGCTTCCATAATAGGTTTGCACTTTACTGATTAGCTCTGAATGATCTTCTTGCTCTGCCTGCTGACTCGAGTCCTGTCAGGAAAAGAATCGGCCGAGTTTTGTGGCGAGGGAATGAGACTCCTCCTGAAACAGGGGGTTCCTGTGCTTTATTTATTCATTTGAACATTCCTGACAGCCAGCCCGGCCTTTGATGCAGAGGAAAAGAGAAAGAAATAGGAAGTGATCGTGTTATATTTCCCTTTTTTTCACAAGGCTGTTTTGTTGAGCTGAGTTTACTCTGCCAGTCCTCCCGTTCACGGGACTCCCTGGGTAGCAGGGGGTGTGGGGAAGGAGGAAGCAGGAGGAAGATGAATGGAGAGAGAGAGAGAGGTTTTGCACTGAAATTCCGTGGAATAGGGAAAGTATTCATTGGTGTGAGGCACTGCCCGGATCACATTTCACACTCTACACGCTGCTCTTTATGGAGTTAATGGCAGTGTGCACGGAAGTTGCCAGGCAATCCATCAGAGCCAGAGCCTTGCCAAGAGGGCAGAGAGGGGATGACACGGCGGTGACAAGCAGAGAGGCATTCCCTCCCCATGACCCCTCCACTCTGGTTCCAAGGAATTGTCCCTCTCAGTCCATCCAGACCCATGTTGTTGTTTTTCAGTCCCATCTGGCTCGTCAGCCACGTGCCCTCAACCTGCCAGAAGTGCTTTCCAAGCAGCCAAGGAGCCTGGATTGCAGCTTCCACACAATATGGCAACAGCTGATGGAAAATATGGAACAGCTGATAGGAAAATTGCTTGAGAACCAGTTTTAGTGCCATGAGCCACTGCAGCATACAGTTCTCAAAGAGCAAGCTCCAGTCTGGAGATCCCTGGCACACAACCTGAGACATCACCAGCCCCTTGATCACAGTCCTCTTTCCATACTGTTACTCTGGAAAATTCATTCCCTTCTCTCCCACTCCTTTCAAGGGCATTTCTGCTGTAGGAACCTACCAAACAGTGCCTCTCTGGTATGTGGTACTTGTTATTCAGGAGGTGCTGCCCACAGGAGCCACTTACAGGTGATGTAAATGGTATCATCACAAGGCAGGTGATGAACCACTGTCTTTTCCCCTAATCCAGATTGTCATTACTTGTTTTCCCTGTCAGCATCAAAGGATTGTCACACACTCAAAAACCACTTGCATGTGACCTTCCACTTGGGAGCAAAAGTTTCCAGCCAGAAGCAGCAGCTGTGAGCCCAACATAAAAATCAGGATATGGGGGGTAAATTAGTGGTTGTCTGCTAATTCCACTAGATGAGGATGAGCTAAAACTATTTCTAATAATTTAGAAATAATGATAATTCTAATAATTTCTACATTAGAAAGAGGTCTCTATCTGCACCACAGTTTTCTCCTGTCCTTACCTGTTCACTGGAGTTGAATATATCTTCTCCTACCGTCTGGTACTTTGTGCACTGAGAGCTTAAACACACCAAATTCTTCAGGCAATAGCACAAAACAAGCAGCTTCTCCTTCTGAATCCCTCTGCAGCCAGTCTGGGTTGTGTCTATCATCTAAATCTTCTCCTTTTCCTCAGGAGAGAGAAGACAAGCTCTGAATTGTGGAGATGAAGCTCTGAAAGAGGATGGCACGGGCTGGGGTGTCCCCTGCTGCAAAAGCACAAAAACATTAATACAAGAAGCAACCTCTGGGGGGGTTTTCCTATCGATAGCTTCACCTCTTTTCTGACAGAACTAACAACTCCAGGTTCTGCCAAGGCAGTAATCTCTGCATCATAACAATTAGTGCTGGTGCAAAGTGCTCTCTCTGAGTGCCTTTCTCCCCTGCCAAAAGGCCCTTCTGCAGGGACAGCTCACATTTAACATCAATCTTCCTGATCATGGCTCAGCCTGCTCCCAGATGTTGGACTGTGCCTCATGTAGACAGTCAAAGCTAATTCCAAAATCCAGCAGGAACAGCACAGCAAAACCTGTCCAGGGCTCTGCATAAATATTCTGGCAGGCAGAGCGTGCTGAGCTCCTCTCTGCAAGCAGCCACGGCGCCGAGTTAAAGTACATCTGTGGGAACTGAAATCCTGCCTTTGGGCTCTAAGACTGATTAATTAACATAATTAGGAGCTGTAAACATTAATGGATAATGTTCAAGCCTTTCCTAACACGTTCTTAAAGCTTCCACTGAGTAGTTATCTATTGACTAATTTTGGCAAACATCTTCAGGGCTGGAGGGAGCAAGGGAATGGAATACAAATGCATCTGGCTCACTGGAGGGGGGCACCAAAGCAAATAACCCACCAGGTTTCTCTGAACAGAGGGAGAATAAGTTATCAGAAACAAGAGGATTGTTTGTTTATGATGGGAAAGAGTGGAGCCCACAGTGCTGCAGCCTTTTTCCCCCATTGACTGGAATCAACTATCTAACTTGAAAGCCATTTAAAACAAAACAGGAACAAAAAACCCCATCAGTCCTTTCTTGCTTCTGGGAACACCACATTGTCCTCTTTTAAAAAAGTGTGAACCTCTCTAATTCCAAAGGAGGGACAACTGTTATTAAGTCCATCTGCAGTTAATCTCCTTTATTGGGTGTTTCTGGATTTACAGGAGGCAGGGGACACCTCTGGAAGCTTCTGTGCAGTGGCAGAAGTTGCCTACTAGTAAAAATTTACGGGAGTGCTGACATTAATGGAGGTGGCTGGATGGCTTTGGGGGGGATCAGCCGGAAGCCCCTGGATCCATATATTTCTCATACTTGGTGAAACACCCATAAATCTTGGTGGCAGGTATCTGAGACAGTAAGATCAGTTGAACCCTGGTGTCACACCTCCAGAGAGGCACTGATAAGATCACTAGTTCTGCTTTCTAAATCATCACAAACTCAAGAGATCTGTTGTCTTTCCAGTCTTGTAATGCTCCTTGAGTTGACACTTCAATTTATGATTGCCACCTCTGTGCAGTGATTAAAAACACATGCAGTGGGGCTCTGCTGCTGATCCTTGATTTTGCTCATTGAACTATGGAAAGTTTGAAACTTTTAAGGAATGAAGATTCTTAAAACATCGCAGGTGCAAATCAAGCTTCCCAAGGGGTTTTCAACATAACAAGTCATCCTCATGAACTGTTATTTAATCACCAAGTGCACCAATACTGCACATAAGCACATCTTCACCAGCTTTCCAAGCACTGCTGTTCCCCTCCAGACAGACATTCAGATATCTTGAATCACAAGCTCATTAGGGTTCTTCCCTGATTGATCTCACCTTTCCCTGAGAGTTTTTGCTTTACTGACTTTGTCACTGAAAACAGGATCAAGTCCTGATGTTATTTTACAGTCCTCATTCTAAGCAGACTCCCATCAACTTCCAAGGGGATTCATAGAATAAAACATTGTTGATTTTGAGCAAGTTTATCGATTTCAGGACTTTTCCAAGGGTGCTACAGCCAGGCAGAAGCACATAGGCTTGTTCCCCAAGCAGTGGAAAAATCAGGGAAAACTATTCCAGTGGCATGGCACTCTGGGCTTTCTACCTGTGATGAGGCATCTTCTGCAGGAATGCTCAGAACTTCAGGCATTTGTAAGCATACATCCATCTCTTCATGCACTGCACACCTCTTGCCACATTTGCATCTAAATTATGCATTAACAACATTAAAAGCTCATTCAGATCTCAACAGCCACACATTACAAAGACATAACGAGCATGGTGCTTCTACAGACCAGGCTCTCCTCAACCTGCTTGTTTCTCAGTCACTTTACCCAAAAAGACTTAACCTTTTCCCCACCCCATTTCTGTCCCAGTTTCTGTCTCTGTAGTTTTCACCTGCAAAGCTCTGAACACCGTGGTGACTGTAGACCAAAGGCAAGGTTGTCCAAAGCTTAGCCTGTGGAATTAGGATTTTTACAGGGACAGCAAAGACATTTCTGTTCCAAAAGGCAAGTCGACCAAAGGGAAAGATGAAACTCCTTGTTCTAAATCTTGTGAGCAGAAAGATGGTTCTAGTTAGACATTTGTTTAGCGAAACCAAAATTATGCCTTTAACCATCCTCCATCTTGGAAAAACCTGAATGAGTGGAGCCAAATCTTCAGACCTGTATATTGTAAATAGAGTGTCAGCATCTAATCTTTCAGTCCAAATGGTTAATAGCTTGACAAATATATGATCAGCTGAAAAACAGAGCTTTGTAATGGACACTGTGAGCCAGAAGGACAGATAAGGCACAGAGAGAGGAGAGGTAGGAGGTCCTGCACCCTCCTTCCCCCAAAATGCTGCCAGTGACCGTGCTTTCGCAGCCCCATTCTTGGTGCAAAGTTTCCCAGATATTTTATATTGACCCATATCTTCCCATTCTTACAGACATGCCCATCCTGAGCACTGCTCTGTAGGGTGATTCCTGCCTTCGCTCGCTTCCTACTTTTTGATTTGTACCATTATAGAAGCAAAACTAACCATTACAACAAATTGAGGTTAGATTCCCTTTTCTACCTTCTTGAAGCAGCTGCAAGTGACCCAAGGATACCCACAGTCCATTGACCTTGAGGCTAAGCCTCCTGCTTAGAATTAAAGCTCCTAAAAATATTCATTCCTTTATATGTGTAAAAGTCTGGAATCAGCTGAAGTAAATAGCATTAGTCTGAGCTGCCCTATTTGCACACAAGAAAAGAATCTGGTAACTAATTAGTTCATTTTCCTAAAGTACCTCATACCCATCCCTGTAATACTTGGGAATTAAAAGTCTGAGAATGCAAAGCGTTCCCGACGTAATTCAACAACCCCCCCACTGGTATTCTCAAGGACACTTCCCAAACATGAGGTTTATTTGTTGTCATAGATACTCCCACAGACACAGACATCACTTCCATCCAGGGACTCTCCCTTGCCAGCAGCTGGTTACAATACAGCTCTGTGTCTGAAGGGCAGAACTGGGCTCTTTTTGGGCAGTGCTGTGCTATGTGTGCCCTGTTCAGGGGGTATGTTAGGCTGCTGTTCTCCTTTATTCCTTCCTCAAGCAGAGTCCTAATGCAGCAGACAGGGTTTCTGAAGGCAGGAGCAGACCAATGGGGTATTTAACACTGATAACTGGGGCCTGATTTTCACCTCAGAGCTCGTTTCTGTTCCAGGAATCCAGCTGGAAACCTACTAGGCCTGGCCCAGGGGAGCCTGCTCTACCATCTGATCTATTCTTGGTTTAACCTGCACAGCAGAGTCCTAATCAATGAGAAAGAAAGAAGGGAATGAATCCCAAGGGGAAGAAGAAGAGACCCAGCCCAACTATTATTTCACTCCACTGTGACAGGGAGAGGTATCTTCTCCTGCAAGTTAATACAGAGCAGGTGGAAGAACCAATTTTCCCACTTCTCCATTTCCAACAAGCAAAGCAAATGAAGATCTGCTGGGATACAGGAACGAGAAACAGGCAAAGAACAAAAAAGAATCAGGAGTCCCACTGGTGCCTGGCAGGAGGACAGAGGAGCACTGAAGAGCCAGTGGCTGGCAGAGGAGAGGTGTTTAATGGATATTCTGGGAAGAGAAAGACTAGGGAAAAGCTTAGAAGTAAGGAGAATAAAAATGAACACGAAGCACAGAGCAGTGGCTCCCAAACTACAGCCCTTGCTCCACTGAAGGATCTCTTTGGAGAAACAAGAAGAGGAGGTGGAAAAGACATTTTCAGCCTTGGCTCTGTAGAATGTAAAGAATAAAGGAGGCAAGTGGGGGGAAAAGGAAGCGTGGCATGGACTGACACAGGCAGAGCAAAGGCATAGCAGAAACAGTCATGAGGAGCTGGAGAGGCAGAATCAGAAGAGGAGGGATGAAAGAGTCATGTAAGTGGGGAAAAAACCCCTGTGAGTTGCCAACTGAAAAACAGGGACAGTTAGAACCAAAGACTGATAGAAAATAGTGTTTCCAAGGCAAAGACAAAAGAGAGGTCCCTAAAAGTCTATGCCAGCAAGCTCAGGTGTTACAGAAAAAATACTTTATTGTCAAGGGCCCAGATTTGACTGTGCCCATGAAGGCTTGCAAGTTATGGCTGGAAATGTGGCTGTGCACAACAGCCTCTCACAAGAGAAGAGGGATATGTTTAATTCTGAAATGCACTTTCAGTGGCATTGGGTTTTTCAGACTTTGGGGTCCACAGCAGCAGAATCTCTGATGGAATATAAGGCTGATTCAGGGCACTGTGGCTTCAGTGTACCAAGAGGTTTATTTAACACACTGCTGGCGAGTTACTGAAGAGCTGAATTTCAAGTGAATTCCTCACCCAGGAGGCTTCCATCATCTAGCATAGAAAATTCCAGGCTTACACTGAAAATGTGTGTTAAGCAGAAATGATGAGGAACTGAGGGAGAAGGAGAACAAAGGTAGAAACAGGTTATCCCATCAGCCTCAGGTGAGCATCAAGGTAAACTCTTCCCAGTGCAAAATTCACGTTGAAGTTGGTCTGTCCCAGTCCTACACTCTGATTGAATCTTGACTTAAGGCTGAAAAGGTTTGAAGACAATATTTCTGTGGGCAGAGCAAGAACTTGCCTGAAACCTGAGTCACATCCATTCCTTCCAGAGCCAATGTGTTTCAGTTTTACTGGGAATTCCAGCACGGGGGAGATTAGTCAGACTCCATCCAGCAGGTTGTTTTTATTACCCAGGTCAGAGTCCAGGGCTTTCAAGTCGTGCTGCATTTCAGACCTGTGCAGAGACAACAGAAATTCTAATTATTTATAGTAATTTACTTCAAACACGCCCAGCTGCTATGGTTTGTGTGCTGCATCAGACAAACTTAGGACCATCCTAGGCTGAATAAAAGCCATTTATTAGCATATAAGGGAATTTCTACTAGTTCTTCTCAGGCTCTACTTGTACAAAAGCACTATATGAATATAGTACCAACTCAGTAAGATCTTGGACCAAACACAATCTTCTTTGACTTTCCCCATTCCTGGAAGTGTCCAAGGCCTGGCTGGCTAGAGCTCTGAGCAACCTGGTCTAGTGGAAGGTGTCCCTGCCCATGGCATGGAACAAGATGAACTCTGATGTCCCTTCCAACTCAATTCTGTGATTCTGTGACTTGAGCAGGAGACTGCATGACCCTTAAATCTGTTCAAATAGTTCCCTCTCTCTTCTCAGAGCACCTTCCTGAGTCAGTAATCCTGTGGTGGTTGGAAAGCAAGTTTACTCTCTTGCGCTGTGTTCTCCATCACACAGGGAGAGCTGCTCTTTCCTGCAGGCTTTTCTGGAAAGCATCTAATCCAGCAACCAATTCTGAAGCTGCTGATTTAAAGCACAGCTATAAGTTAAAGGCTGTGCAGTCTGTGCAGCTGCAGGAGTCCTGCAAATATTCCAAGTCAAAATACAATTGCTCCAAGGGGGCACATTCCAGAGCCGGAACTGTGCCATCTTTCTTGTTCCATACATACGCTTCCCATCGTTGGCTTAGCATTCAGAGCTGCTCCAGAGGGGTAACCCTACGCCCAAAATATCCTTTCACCTTCATCCTCCTGGGAAATCATGGTTTTATTTGCTATGTATTGCAAGGTTTGCAGTTGCAGGGGCCTGGGAACGAGCAGGAGTGAAGGTGGGAGCAGCAGATCGTGGCCTCTCCCACATATGTGCCTGTATTCCATCCCTGTCCAAACCTAACCTCTCCATTCATCTGGGGGAGCTCTACTATTCTATAGTAAGTCCACTCCAAACAACTGATGCTCTGTAAAGGCCTGTGAAGCAATACATTTACAGCTCTAGTCCCGAAAAAACAATATAAAAGAGCCCTGAGATTATGCAGGTGAGTAAACCTGCCCTGCAGGTCTCAGGCTCCAAACTGCACTTCCCACACCGCCCTCCCTGTTCCACCACTTTGGGGAAATTACCTCTCTTTGGGCTCTTTGCTTCTTCCAAGTTCCCAGATAATATCCCCTTATCCCTGGTTCTCCAGCCTCTTTGCCACGTTGCAGCACTGGCTTCACCTATCACAGAAATTATTAAAAAGCACATTATTATTAATCCATCCTTTAAATTAACAACAACACAAAAGCTGCATTTTGTGCTTATCGTTGGTTAAATTTGAGTGCATCCCACCTAGTAACACATGCAGAAGAATTGAGGCATTTAGAGAGGCAGTGCCAGAGTCCTACAAAAGATATCCAAGTCTTTATCAGTCCCCACATTTTCAGCCCATTTCAGGAGGCTACAGATCATATACCAGAGACACACCAAACAGGTACAGGAACACAGCACTCCAGTTTTTCTTTCACAACACTGAAAAGGTGAGAGTTAAGGAACTTGGCATTTCAAGACATTACAGTGTGTTTCTTGGACTGCAGAGATGACTGGTTTTTGAGCTAATACTGTTGATAAATGGCTGCTCTTAATACCATCCCTGTCTTATAGCTGAGCTCATCTGGAATGTTTCTTCTTCTCTTTTCTCACACTTTTTAATTGCCAAAGTGGAGATCCTAAATTATTTTTTCTTGCTTGTGAGCTCTTTGGTTATTAGCACTGACCAGGAGTCTGAACATCTCTAATTTTATATATGGATTCTGCAACACTCAGTTTTTTCCTGCTTTTCCACTGTGTACACCTGGTGGTGATTTATTGAAATAATGGCTGCACAAACCAGTTGGAATAAACATAGAAAAGTCAAGCACTGTGACTGCTTTCATATGCATGAAATTGCCTCAGATTTGTCATTAAATAGTTCATTTAAACAGTCATGCAAACCACAGAGACCCAGATCTCTTGAAGTGGACAAGCTTGTCCATGACCACTGGAAATATTCCAGAATCATGTGGGTGCAATCCTGTGCCACGTGCTCTGGGATGACCCTGCTTGGGCAGGGAGGTGGGACCAGGTGGGATCCACTGTAGCCCCTTCCAGCCTGACCCATTCTGGGATTCTGAGCAGTGAAAGAGAAAGCAGAGTTTGGTTACATTCTTAAAAATTCAGGAACATCCTACATGCCATTTTCAGCTTCTCCTTCCCCACTGAATTCTTCCTTCTGCATCACAAGTGCTTTTCAAGGCAGCACACTGACCCAGAGGTGGGACATCCCTGACAGAGGGGCTGAAGAGCCTTTCAATCCAGGGAAGCAAAAATTAAGACAAGTTATGCCAGACTGGACTGTATCTCTGCATTGATGCCATAGACATAAGCTACTGAAATGTGTGTGGTGCCACCTTTATTTAATGCCACCTCAGATCTCCCCATCTTCATCACACTGAAATGATGCAATCAGTTACAAACCCAATAAAAATCACATCCTTTACCCACACTTGCATCAGGGTTGTTTTAATCACCACATTCCTCCTCCATGCTCTACTGTCTTCATCCCAGTATTTAAATAAGGGTAGACCAAAGCAGAGCTTCTCTGTTCATTCCAGGCTCTTATTCCCCCCATTTTCCAGACAGATAGAAAAGGTGTATGTGCTGCACAGCACACACAGGGAGTCTGCCATGCCCCAAAAGTGTGCTGATTTATTATGCATACACAGAACTCTCCATCCAGCATGTGAGCAACGGGTTAGGGAGAGCACAGTCCTTCCAGGGAGCTTTTAATCAGCCAATACCCTTGAAATACTTCAACTCCCTTTCACAGTCAGGTGATGGCAGAAGAAAATGCAGCATATGCAAAAGCATTTCAGAACAAGGAGGTGGCCAAAATCCTTGGAGAGGCAGCACAGAACTGGGGCAAAAGGGGCACTTTTCCAGGTGGGCTCCCTGTCCAGGGCACCCTTTCTGAACCCTCCCCAAAGTATTATCTTCAGGTCAAAGTGATGGGCTATGGCAAAGCAGTTTAAAGCAGCCATGCCCAGTGCACAGCCCTTCTTCCCCTTCCAGAGATGCATTTTGTTCCACTAACACCTTGACTTCTGAGAAGCAAAAACAATCACTCAAATTACTCCTAAACAAATCCCATCAGACAAAATGCTCTCTATACTCCATTTCATTACAAATCCCAAGGAAACTTGTGATGTTGGAGGGCAAGTTATTTCTTTTGGCTGGCCTTGCTACAAAAAATGGCATGCTTTATTTTCCTCTTTACAGGATTCATATTGTGTTAATAAAGTTCTGTTCATTCCCTCTGGCTGACTCTGCAGGAAAACTATTCTCGCAAAGCTTCCAGTCTGAGTTAAAGTAATCTTGCTTAAAACTGCCCATAATTGTCTCAGTCTCTTAAGTTTAATGCTAAGCACTGGAAATATTGCCAAATTTGAGTCAGGATTGGGTGTTCTCTGAAGGCAGGATAAGCTGACCAAAGGTAAGGAATTCAGTAAATGCTGGGGGAATTTGACCTGGCGTTTCTCTGAGCCGGCTTCTGTATTTTTGACCTCGCTCTGAAGAGGATGGAAAGATATAAGAAAATCAAAACAGATGAGGGTTTAATGGGAGTTGTGCGCTCCAGAATGCTCATTATTCCACCAGCCAAGCCCCCCAGACCCAGTGCAGTCCCTGAGGGCAGTTCTTCCTCCGCAGGAAGGGCTGCTCAACCCACTCCCCACCACCGGCTTGACAGGATCGCATTCCTCGAGAGGCTGGAGACAGTCAACAGGAAGCTGACACTGGAAATCAGCCTGGGGATAGTCTGGCTGTGGGCAAGGGGGAGCAGCCCTTCATCTTTTGAGACAGCCCCTCAAGGAGCACAGCCTGGCTCCCAGGTCCCATGAATATGGGAGGATGAGCAAGGCCAAAAGAGAAGGGAAACACACTCAAAGAAACTTAGACCTGGAAAACAAAGCACGGGTGCAGTGTTGGGTGTCTGTTTTCCCTCCAAGGGCAAGGATGGAACACTCTTTGTCCTTGGTTCCATCAGGAGATGCTGTCAGTGTTACTGCAGAGCCCCACACCACGTTTACCTGCGGCGCTGCCCGAGGCTGTTCTGCATTGGAAGAGTCAAGCAAAAAACCTCTTTTTTTTTCCTCTTTCAGGGATCTGCTTTCCAGTCCCTTTAATCTGCTTTCCACTTCCCTGCCATGCTGGGTACATTTAATAGCCCTCTGGGTTTGTCCAAGCTTTCAGTACAGGTTGTTATGAGCTCTTGCAAAGCAGTTCAGTTACATCAGCCAGGAGGTGATTTCTCCCAGTCCTCGGTTAATTCAGATTTGGGCTCTAAGAAAACTTTGGACAATATTTTTTGAGTGTGTGAAGGGACAAAAATCAGAGCACCAGGACATCTTGTGAGTGTTGATATTGCCACATTTGTCTTCTGATTTTTGCAGGGCTTCTTTTAATTTAAGCTAATATTGGAACAATCAATCCTTTTGTTCCTCCCTGTCATTATTTGTGCCTACAGTGTCTTTTATTTTCATTCAAAAACTTGGGAGTAATTTGTAGTGCTGCCATCCACGTCTCTAATAATTCCAAGGAGAAAAAGAACTATTGCCATTTTTAACCAGGAATGATTTGTCAGAATTTTGAAGGTACTGATGGGTCAAAAAAACCAAACCAAAACAAACAAACAAACAAATCAAACAAACAACCATCTTTTACACTCATGGTTTGCAGCAGGAATCAGAATAACCAGCAATCCTGGCACAGAAAGTTCATGCCTGAGTCTCTGTGAAGGGGAACAGAGATTCCCATTTTTCCAGTACACTAATTACCTGTTGCTATCTCTAAAAGACCAGAAGGATCTTTGGAAAGGTAATAACTTTATGACAAAGCAGAACAGACTATTTCACTGTAAGAACTCAAGAAGCTTAAGAACCACTGCACTGGGTCAGCCAAAGGTCTACCTTTCCTGGCCAGTAATACTACATGTAATAAAACTATCAGAGAGAATTACCACATTCCACATTTAGGTCTGTCCCCTCCAACAACTGTTCCCAGCTATTACTTGGCTTTGAAGTTCACTTCTCCCATTTCAGATCTAAGGCAGGCACTGGGAACCCAAAAGACCATTCTAATTATGATAGTTACTATAATAAAGGATATCACCTTTCCCCACAAACCTTGAGCTCTCATTCCTCCGTGGGAAATGTTTTCTCCTTGCACATTGTTGGCCTCACTTAAATTTTTAAAGCTGAATATTTATCCAGAACAATAAAGTTTCTGATACAACCACACCTCCCTGCAAGTCACTCCACTGAAACACTTCCATGCATAACAATCACACATACAGGCAAACACTTGGAGGATCAGGACCTCAGATAAAACATCAGTTGTAACATGTCTGCTTCCAACCTCATTAAAGATGATAACAATGCTGTGGACATTAATCCTGCTTTATAATCAATTCTGTATTTGCTTAGGTTATTTTTTTTCTGGAAGTGATTTTCAAAGAGCCAAAGAAAGCACATACATAAAGGGATTAAAAAAAATACAGCAGCAAAGACACCTAAAATAAACCAGCACTGCTATTTAAGTAGTCTGAGAGAACCCATATCAGGTGGGATTACAGAAATAGGCAAGAACTACAAAACAACAAGGGGTTTATTTCTTTAAAGCGTTCCCCCCTCTTTTTGTCCCTTTTCTGCACAGGACACTCCTCTGTCCCTCCATTTAGAGCACACACTATCATTCATGCCTTCTCTTCTGCACACAGCCCTCATCCTTTCTTACCCTGAGAAGAGAGTTAAACACTCTTGTTCCTCCAAAGAACAATTTATTTTTCCTGACAAGGCCTTTTATGCAATTATCTGGAGAAGCCATGGCCAAAAGGAAAGAATAACACATGTAAAACCACGCCAGAGAACAGAGTAGGTAGGAACTTGTTGAGTCTATTACCAGACAAAATGTTTAAATCAATGGTGTGTTCTCATAAATCAAAAGCCATATTTGGCCTTAACTATAACCATCCCTATGCAATAGAGAGAAAACACTTTAAAAAAAATTATGAAGCTCCTGAAAGAAGGAGGGGGGGAAGCAGCAGATGAGACAAGTGCAATGTAGGGTCATCTCCCAGACAAGGAATTTATTTGATAGGTCAGGATGGAGGTGCCACAGCTCTCAGGGCTGAGCAGAGACTGCCAATCACACCAATTCATACCAGTCTGATGGGGATTTGGAGACATTAAAGAGCCCTTTGAACCTGGTTAAAACTTGGACACTTATGCAAGCTGTGTGCTATAACAAAAATTGAGCCCAGAAGAGCCAGAATTCTTTGCTACACGATCAGAGACAAAAGGGTTTGCACTGCAGACCATAAAAGATCATTCCTTTTCAATTACACTTGACAGATCTGAGTTATTATAAGAGGAAGAGGTTTGGAGCAGTAAGAGTGAACCAGAGAACACAATGTAATTCAAGAAACAGTGCAAAAGCCTCATCACACCTTTTTCTTTTCAGCTGGAGTGGAAGATAATCTCTTTTCACCCCTCCATCCTTGTCCATCCTCTTGCTCTTCTGGTTGAGCTGGTTTGATTGAGATTTAGGGCCCCCATTCATCTCAGTTATATAGCTTTTCTGTAAAGCTCTTTTCCAACCCCAGGCTCTGTTTCTGCTCACAGGATTTCACTGCTTTCCAGAAAAGCAATGGATTTCTCACATACCACAGTTTCTAAAAGTCCCTTCCTCAACAACATCCTCCACGGCCCAGAAACCTTTAGTAGCTCTGTGACAGCAGTGGCTCTGACCCAGAGGAAGATATTTTGCCTGCTGTGAACTCCAACCCTCCTCAGTTTGATTTGCAGCACTGCAGGGAGAGCTCCCAAAGCAGAGAGCTGTTCAGTGGCCTGGGAACACCCAACAGGGAGGAGGGTCACCCACAGGAACCATCCCCAGCTCTCCCTGCAGCTTTTGGGGTCCTGAGTCTGTAAGGGCTTGCCCAGGCTGCAGCTGGGCTTTGTCTCACAAGGAGGAGGTTTTTTCTTAGGCCTATCCTTCCATCTCAACTTACTTCTGTTCAGCCACCAAGTCCAGTCCTACCAAGCAGCCATAGTTTTTACAAATTTCATTAGTTCCTTCAGGCAGTGAGTTTTACTAGACCTGCATCCTCCATATGAAATCCAAGACAATTTGCTTCTGCTTTTGCTTGCAGTCCTTAACACATTGTCAGCACTCCCACTGAAGCAATCACACTGAAAATAAGAGTTGCTTCTTCCAGTTCTGGCATTTACACATTTTTATGAGATGCTGGAAAAGTACAACTGGATTTTTTTTTTCCCTTGCAAATGTTGAGACAATAATAAGTACCAGATTCACAGACTGGCCTGGGATCTAGGTGTTCCTGACATGTACCATGTCTCTCAAATACATTACACACTCCAATACTCCTGTTATCAGGAGCTTAAGCTTTTTACATTCTCCTCTTCCCATCAACATGCAACAAGACTTCCAGACTTTCCTGACCACCAGTTTCTGCACAGTGCTCCTTCCTCAGTGCATGCAGAGAAAGCAGCAGAGTGTGAGAACTTTGTGGGCCATCTGTGAGCTGGACAGAGCAACAGTGACTGCTGTGCAAAGAAAGGGCCAAGGCACTAAGAATATTGAAAATAAATACAGACCAAGTAGTTTTGGGTTTTTCATTCAGCCAAGAGAGCAGTGTATCCAGTCTGATATTCACACTACCAGGGCTAAAGCCTTACAGGGACTGGAGTTGCAATTCAACAAGTAATGTAGGTGCTGGCATAATGCTCTTCTACTCCCAGTTCCATTTTCAGGCTATTTGATGACTAAGGGAACCTCTGCAGCTCCACCTTCCCTAAGTCTTGGTTTACAGCTTGTTAAGTGCCACGTTGGTGGGGCCAAGGAGGATTTCTACCAGAAAGTCTCCTCCAGATTTCCAGTAAAACAAAGCAGCCTGCTGGGGCTCCAGTTTGGAGCAAGTTCTTACATCATCTGGATTAATTTACTTACACTAATATTGCCTCCAGTCTTGACTACTTGATTGTTTCTGGGAAGTTTCAAAAGGGGAGGGCAGTTTAACATTGTTTGAACAATTACTATTGTAAAGCAAGCTCAAAATCATTCTACAATGTCCTAATTTCAGAGCTGCTCAATGTGCAGCATCTCTGGTGGGGCCCTCTGGAGCCATAGATGATGTGCAGTTTATCTGACAAGACAAAGATATAGGAATACAGAATCCCAGAATGGTTTGGGTTGGAAGGGACCTTAAAGCTCATCCAGTTCCACGCCCTGCCACGGGCAGGGACACCTTGTGCTATCCCAGGGTTCTCCAAGCCCTGTCCAACCTGGCCTTGGACACTTCCAGGGATGGGGCAGCCACAGCTTCTCTGGCTTTTCATGGAATGCACACTGGCTGCTCCTTTTATCCTGGTGTTTACAACTCCAAAACAAGCTCACCCAAAGAGTTTAGGTCCATTTGAATCCAAATTAGCATCTTATGACAAATGCATGAGACAGCCCATTGTGATAAGATGCTGCCAAAAAGTGAAGGGAGAATGAAAATTGAGATTCATTAGGTTTGAAGTGGACTTTGGACCAGCAAGACCAATGACTGCATTTTTCTGGGCAGATTTACAGGCCAAATGAATCCCTGGTTTAACCTCTTAACTCAAAAGGTTTCATAAAGGGAGGGATTTCCCTGTCAGGGTCAGGCATATGCATGGTTCCCAGGCATTACAAGTTTGAAGTTGCAACCTAAAAGATGGGAAAAAAACCCCACAAGAGGCTGGACAGGGAAATGAGATTTAAGCACACTCCCAGACCATCAGACAGCGATTGATATGCTAAACCACAGTACACAGGACAGGATGAAGTCCTGCAAGAAAAAAGGAGATGCCAGTGAAAAATGAACACAGTCAATATGGTAGAATTCCTACAGCACCCAGATATACAGTCCTCATACCCACAGGGTAAGAATCACAGAATCACAGAGTGGTTGGCTTGGAAGGGACCTTAAAGATCATCTAATTCCAACCTCCTCCATCTCCAGGAGCTGTAAGTGAAAAAAAAACGAGTACAAATACCAAATGTAACACTAATAAATATTGAAAGCTGGCCCTGATACCACATTCAGTGGACAGCAGACTCCAAACTGATTCCTCACCCACAGTGGATATTGCCTTTCCTTTTTCCCAGCTGGCATTAAAGTAGCAACAGCTTTAATACCAGCTTTTGAGACATTTGTTACTGTAAACCAGACTTGCAGCAGCAGTTTAACATAAAATTGAGCTATTTTCTGGCTGTTTGTACAAAATGAATCATGAGCTAACATTAAATAAACTAGATGATGGGGGGTTTTGAGGCCCAAATCCCATTTTTACTAGATTTAGAACCCCACACTAATAGTGACACCCCTCTGTTGATGCAGGCTGGTTTCTGGGAATGCAGTGACCAAAGATTTGCATCTGTTTGCATGTAGAACTAGTAACTGTTGAATGTGCAAGTCAGAGCTTACAAACAGATAAATGTTTATTGATTCTTTGTAATTGTTGTTACTTTAATACCAATGAGGGATCCAAACCCTACACGTGGTCCTCCAGAAACACAAAAGGTGCTCTTTTCCAAGGATCTCAGCCTAAAACTGAGTCTGCTGCTTAACAGTAGACTAAGAAAGTCCCTTAAGGTACCAGTTGTTTTTAAAAAAAATGAAGGCAATTTTTAAGAATCACATTGACCTTTCTGAGCTCTTTTCTTCTCGAGGGAAATTTAATTTCATTTAGAGGAAACATTACCGTGCTGTTTGAAAGCAGCACCAGGATTTTTCTGCCATGTCAGAATTTTCTTTGGAACAGAAAAACCTTCCTGATATTACCAAACAAACAGAAAATCTCACTGATAGATTCCAAAGAGTGATAAAAACGAAAGAAGTTAAAGGGTCTTATCAGTCTAAATGGCCTTTGGAGTTCAGTTACTATCTCTGTCTCTTAATCTCTTTCTGAAAGCTCTGGGAGCTCCCTGTGTTTTGTCTGTGCCATCCAGGAAAACTTACCACAAAGTCACTTATTGCCCCCTCAGCACCTCCCATCACCAATTATTTGTGCAAGTGCATTGGAAATGTTTGAGGGTGGAAATCCTCGCACGGAAATACAACCTGGAGCTCGTAGATTAAAACCTGATTTAAATAAGATCCCTTTTCTTTAAAAAGTTGGATGTTGAAAAGAGAAAGCAGAACTATAAATATGGAATCACAGAATTCCAGAATGGCTTGGGTTGGAAGGGACCTCAAAGCTCATCCCATGCCACCCCTGTGACAAGGGCAGGGACACCTTCCACTAGCCCAGGTTGCTCCAAACCCCATCCAGCCTTGGACACTTCCAGGGATAAACACTAAAAGCTCCATCTCTCAGCTATGAAGTGATGTTCAATCCTAAGAAACCCCAAAGAAACTTCCAGTTTTTGATGGACCATGGGGTAAAAGACATGGATTGGTAACAGATTTAACAAATTTACTGAACAAAAAGGCACTGCCGTAAGAAGCTTCCCCCACTATCTAACATTTTTGTCAACAACGTGAAAGATTGTGAATTTTAATTTCTTTTCCACTTTTGTTTCTCACACAGGCATATCACAGGCAGATTTCCTGATTATCCCCCTGAGAAGGCAGGAGGTTCAAAAGCTATTTTTTCTGAAAAAACTCCAAAGCAGGTACTGTTCCTCCTTTAATGAAAAAAAATTAATAAGATTGGGGAAGGAACTGCCAAAAAACCTGTCTGTTTAAGTAGCAAATTTTCATAACAGTGTCTCCAGTACTTCAGGAACCTTATGGTTAAAAAGCTTTTTGCTGCAAGAGAAAGGATGATGTTTTTTCCAGGGTAAACCACAAAAGTCAGGTACCAAAATCTGTTCCATTTCAGGATGTACAGCCACTTAGTCACGACTCAAGGTGCTCAGGTGATGGACAAGGTGGCAGAAGGTGCAGAAAAGGGTCCAGCTACCAAGAGTTACTCTCCTGTTGCAAAACCCACATGGTTAAACTGGTCCTAGCTACTAGAATAACTATATGTTAAAGAACCTTGGTTTAAAATAGGTCAGCAAAGCTGCCCCAGAGGCTGAAATTGGTTCCAGTGGGTTTGCATTCAGTATCAGCACAGCCCAGCAATAATTAGTTTAGTTTTAAGCAGAGAAGAGTTTCTTGTGCAGGCAGGCCCAAGCCTTGATTTACTGCCAAGACTCATTAAGCAAGTTTAGCATCCAAGTGAAGGAAGTATCTTAGTTTATCTTATGTATTCTTGTAGTGAACTCAGTTGTTTTTCCTGCTAAATCCCTCTCCCAGTTTCTCTGGCTATTAGAGGTGGCTGATAATCTCTTCCTCTGATCATCCTGATGTCACACAGGGGAAGTGCTTAAGCCCAGCTGGAGGCAGTGGTTGGCACACAGAGGCCACCCCAATGATCTAAGGAGGATGATGAGTCTGGGGAGGGCAGTTATAAACAGCAAGGAGGAGGATTCCTGCACAGGGGAGCAGGGTTTGGCCACTGAGTGAACCAGGTGTGGGGGCTACTGGTGGGCTAGGAAGGTGTAACAATCAGAATTCTGTGGTCCTTAAAGCTGCATTACTGAGAGACTGTTACCTGATCTGCCTGCAACTGGGGATCTCACACAGGAATGGTACAACAGGATTGTCACAGAATCCCAGAAGGGTTTGGGTTGGAAGAAGATCATCTCATTCCATTCCCTGCCATGAAGCAGGGACACCTTCCACTAGACCAGGTTAATGTCCAGCCTGGCCTTGAACACTTCCAGGGATGGGGAATTTTGGATTCAGTCCTCCCTGGAATCACAGGGAAGAGCCTGGAGCCTCAGCAGTCTGAGTGTGGTTTGGGAGGTGTAAATACAGGCTGGCCCAGCACGGAGCACTGCACTAACCCATCAGCTACTTTGCTTACAACAAAATGCAAGAAAACTGCTCCAAACAGCTGTGTCCACCTAAAACTGAGCTCAGGGCATGCTCCTGGTTTTAGCCAAGCTCAGAGCCTGCTCAGCTCAGCCCTGCTGGCTTCAGCATTAAGTCACTGTGTTGCTCAGAGTGAAGGAGACCCTCGGTTAATTTTCAGCTCCTAAAGCAGAAACACATGTCAGAGTCAGGAAGGCTTTTGTTGGCTGCTCCAGGAGCCACCCAGCAAGCGTGGCTTATTCCTGGAGGAGGCTTAGGGAACGTGATGCTGATTAGCCCTGCTATCAACAAGGATAAACACAATTCAGGCAGAAAACGTCTCCAGAAATGACACCGAGCAACTCTGGCTGTGGAGGCAGGTTGTGGACAAAGAGACATTTTACTCTTCCTGTCCTGCTCCCAGCTTTGAATTCCCACCTTCAGCTGTTCTGCTGTCTTTCCTGAGCATCTGCTTTCTCTTTGCATAAAGAAATAGAAGCCATAAGTCTGAGGAGGTTGTTTTGCTGCCTATTTTCCCTGCATCCTGGGAGGAAAACCCTGCGTCTATTTTCCCAACGCGTTTTCACCAGCAATCGTCTGATTTTCAACCATTTTGGGGCCTGTTTTCTCTCCCTTCTTAGCCAGCAGAGTGTGTGTCACAACCTTGACTGAGCTGCACAGTGAAGTTGGCAAAAGAAAAGTTCAGCACAATCGTGGTTTTACCTGAATGTCAGACAAGTAAAACATTTTTTTGTTCGCCTGAGTCAGCTGCATATTAAAAATCCCTGAGGCCACTGGGTTTGCTCCTCACTGGTCTACTGGGCAACATAGTAAAGGAAATCCTGGCCCCATTGAAGCTAATGGGATTTTTGTCCTTGACTCCAGGGCAGGCTGGAGTTCACCTCTGGTACTATGAAGGGGTTGGTTACTCCTGAGTTAAACTCCATGAAAAATCAAGACTGAACTGTATGTAAAAAGTGAGCATTTTATAAGACTTGGGTAAAGACACTTTGGGGAAAATAAAATACAAATTAATCACTTCACGAACCATTGCTGCATTATTATACATCCTATATTTCTTGATCCTTTGACAACTCTGACCTTAGCTGACTTTGTAACGCAGCTGGCCTTCTGCACAAACTGCTTCCCTGACATTTCACAAATACCTGGCCAAAAGATGTGCCAGAGAGATCCCAGTGCCAAATACTTGGTGCTTTAGTCGGGAAAATAAGTGCTGTCCTTTAACTGAGAAGAAGCTTTTCTCTACTTTACTTACTCTTCAAGAGTATTTAAGATTCCAGGACATCCGTGTAATCTCCCTGCATCTGTTCCAGATTTCTACCCCTAATGGTTTTTTATGTTTTGCTCTTGAGATAATCATCAGATGTGACAATTTTTAGCTTTGCCCTTATCCTGCTGCCAACAAAATTACAATCTTTTCCTGTAGTTCATTAAGTCTCATCACCACGAAAATAAGCTGAGAGAGTTGCCAGTTAGCAGGTATTTCCCCCTCTCCCAACTCCCTCTCATTTCCAATATTAAATAACCTACCAAAAAAAAAAAGTGTCAGAGAAGGACTCAAATCTCTGGAATTGTACTTTTTGTTTCTGGCATTTTGCAAATGTGCTTTTATTCTGACAGCAAATGCACCAAGCCTATTTTCCAGTACAAAAAATAGATGCCTACAGCTATGCTCACCTTTGTGTTTCTGTTCCACACTATTCTGGATGCTCCTTTTAGGAATTATCAGGCTGGATTTCACAAGTGCTAAACACACAGTGCCATCAGCTGACACTGGGCACCTCAAATATTCTGATTATTTCCAGTTAACCCTGGAGGAGGAGAGAAACTGTACTCAGCCTCTGTTCAGCTACACAACAGGGGGATATGTTCAGCTCCAGACAGCAATCCACCTTCCCTAAAAAACCACCAACCTCACACCAAGCAAAAGAACTGGAATTTTCATAAACACCTTCGATGGAGACCAATATTTTGAGGTGTTGGCCAGAAAACGAGCAGGACAGTGAGGGAATTCAACTAGGGAGTTAAAGTACATTTGGGCAACATCTGCCAGGTGGAAAAAAACCCCAGAGCATGCTTCAATCATGGACTGCAGTGGATGGGTTAAAGCCAACTGTAAGGTTTTGCAAGATCCTATAGGGCTCTGAAATCCCACCCAACATTTTGAATTCTTTCCTGCAACAAACAAATCACTTGGGTTGTTTCTGCAGCTTCAGCTTTGCTTGCAGGTGCACACCTGAAAGCAAACAGTGCTCAGAAATGCTTGACTCTATCATCTTAAAGGAGTTTTTTCCCAACTTAGATTCTGTGAAGAGCTACTCAAATGGATTTACCTGTGAGAGGGAACGAGTCCAGACCACCGGCCCTCAGCTGGCTTAGATGGGACAGAGTCCCAGGCCTACCACGATGAAAACCAAACCTGCTCCTGATTCCTAAAAGAAGCAGCATTTCTTAGATTCCAAAATACCTTCTTTCTGTAGAGTTAATACTCCAAGAGAACAACTTTTTCTCTGCAGGAACATCAGGCTTTTGTGCCTATAAAGCATTTCTGTTCAAACCAGTTTTCGAGCCAAGCTCTGAGGCTGGTTCTCACCTGCCACAGCTGGAGATCCAGCATTCCCAAACTCACTCTACCCCTGCTTTTCCTTTATGCCCACCACACTAAAAGGGAAGGAGGTCGAGTAAGGTCTTCTTTCAAGGAATGAGGCTCATTCTTGAAGAACATCTGCCTCGAGTGTCGGTTTACCTGAGCCAACACCAAGCTTCCTATGGCTGAGGAGAGAAGAACATAAGCGAGTCCTGCTGGCAGCTGGAGGTTTTCTTGTGTTTGGCTCATATAAACCAGCATCAGACAGTTCCACTCATAGGCTGCACTCTGGTTTAGTGCCCGTCTCTTTCCCCAAAAAAGGGGATTCGCACATCAAGAGTTTGGAAACACACTTGAAATGATGTATGAATAGAGAAGTCAATTCAACTTCTGTGGGATTTAAAGGGAGATGTCTTTTCAGCCTTGGAAGAAAATGTTGCTGGAAAAGAGTCATCACTGGCACAACAGGAGTCCAAGGAAAGACCAGAAAAAATACACAGAGGCTAAAATTCATCTGCTCCTACTGAAATAAATTCTCTTCCTTGATATTAAGAGTTTGCTGACTGCTTTCAGTATCATATCAAAAAGGGGCAACCTAGCAAAGAAAAAGGCAGTCTAAAACAATTTAGGAAGACATCTGCTCCCATTTTTCCTTTCTTCAAGAGGAAAAAACCCAACTGTATCATCATGTGGGTGAATTGCTTAGTATCTCAAAGGGACCTTTGCTTGCCCTTCCCTTTCTCTTCTCCTCTTTTGTTGGATTCTTCAGGCATCTCCTTGTAGCTGGAGAGGAAATGGTTCTGTAGATAAGAGTAGGAGCCATGGGAGGTGAGATGCACAGCCAGCTTCCCCCAGCTCCCAGTCCTCTGGAATCACAGAGCTGCTGAGAGCAGAGGTGAAAGCAGAGCTGGGGAAGCTGCACCAAAGGAGAACAAAACTGAGGAAGGCAGGACAGAAGGAAAAGGACAGTTCAGCTCTTCAGTCCCATCATAGCAGGTTCATGAGAACAGAAACTCCACATAACCCCTTTCCAGTATCATCCATCTGTATAAAAACATGAGAGCAAATCATTCCAGCTGGAGTCTGGATACACTTAAAGTATCACCCCTAGAATGCAAAAACACTGCTGAAAATCAAAACCTTTTGTCAGTGCTGTGTGTTTACAGGTATCCTGCTGGATAAACCCACCGAGATGCTGGGAATGGTTATGGTTATCCTTTGCAGGCAGGGCAGAGGTGGAGGTGACAAGGTTGGGTTTCTGGCTGGGTATTGGCACTAAGGGAAGGATACACTCAGAGTAGCTCTGTTGGTTTTGGATACCACAGGCCTGCTGGGACACTAAAAACCGATTTTGAACTCCAGTCAATCTGTTAATCTCTCCCAGGGAATGAAATGCTTCACTGCTTATCACCTCCAGATATGACTGAACAGTGCTTGGGGTTTAAATTACCATATTTAATTAAATGTAAGATACTGAAATGCTTGGGGAGATCCACTAATGAAATTGCACTGGCTGCAAAGCATAACCATTGTCATTGTCCCCTTCCAGTGTCCAGCCTTCTGTACACTGAAAGGCATCCTTCAGCAAACAAATACTGTTACTGTTACAGGAAACACATCTTACAATTGGGTATGTTTTATTTTGTACTCCCTCATGGTACTGCCAATATTAATGACCCATTAATAAACTTCAACGGCCAGAGATTTTCTGATTTACACTCATCAGTAAACGGTCTTAGAATTCCTCTCAGGGACAGGAGAACACAATGAAAAGTGCCTGGAAACAAGATAATGGTAGAAACAAATTCTATCCTCTGCCTTTTTTTCAGGCAATAAAGTATAAATGGCCAGGAACTCAGGTTAAGGAAATTGATGGAGCTGTACCCAGTTACCAGGGATAAGGATGCCGAGCTGTCCATGTGTATCTGTCAGAGTTTGTCACAATATCTCTATCCAATCTCTCTCACCCACTAGAACAATCTCAGTCTTCAGCCACATATTGAAATCAGACACGCCTCAGGGCAACCTCTCAAAATCCATCCCTGTAAAAATCAATCTGCCTCAGAAACACCAGGACAAATTCATAAGCTGAGTCCGAGTCCAGAGGGAACCTTAAGTTGTTAAATTAGAATATTGTGGGTGGTTTCAGGAATTGGTCTTACTCCATGAAAGCTCTCATGGTTTGGGACACAGAAATTCCCTCTTTCCTAATGATGATAGTAGGAAAGGCAGCACCTATGGTAGAGTTTGCAGGTGGGAGTGCCCTCAGTGAAAGGGCTTCTCTGTAATGGTCAGCCCCTCTGGAATTCAGAGGGCAACCTATTGGATGTGGTGTTTCCCCACTACTGGAAAGCTGGAAGTGTGGAGGGTTCCAGAATCCTACAAGCATGTCTGACACACCTGGCACAGGAAAACACCCAACCAGCAATTCACAGCCCTGTGTGTCTCTTGCAGGTCATTGAAGAACTGGCTGCCAAACTGGAGGCGGAAAAAACTGACCAGAAGGGGGAAAAAGAGAAAGAACAGAAGGAAAAGGCAAAAGAAAAAAAGCCACAGAAAGCTGGAAAGAAAGTAAGGCTTCCTGCAGTACAGGCAGGTTGTGGAGAGAGAGACAAAGTGCAGCCTGCTCAGCCCGGGGTGGGCAGAGCTGGTAACTGGCATTTCACTGGTCACCAAGGCTCCAGGCTCGGGGTCAGAGACAAAAATTGGCTGGGGCCAGTCCCTCTCAGCCTTTGATGGTTTGGGGGAACTGAATTTTTGACCTCTCATATTTTAGGAATGGCCATAGGTGAGGGAAAAAATACATGTCAGGGCTTTGACATGGCTGCCAAGACAGTAAGTCAGGTAACAAAGTAGTGCCCAGCAATCTTACCAGGCATTTCCACTTTTGGTGTGGGTACAGAGAAGTTAGTTGTGCCACCCACTTGCAGAATTAGGAAATGAGAGCCTTAGCCTCACTCAGAAACCCACCTCAGAGCTTGTGTGGATTTCAGACTAATTTTTAAACTGTGTTAACCAGCAGCATCTCTTTTTTTTTTTTACTGCAGCCAGTATTTCACAAGCCTGTAAATAAGTCATGCATTTTCAGTCCACATTCTCTGCTGCTTTTGCTTCAAATCACAGTGGACACCACTTAATGTACAATACACTCCCTGAAATCTTTGATATAAAGGGCTGGTTTCACCGAAGACACACTGCCAAATTATTTCAGGGGCAGCTTCACAGAGAAAAGCACCTGTGAAGCAGTGCAGTGACCAAAGGGCATCTTCAAAGGCAAGCTATGCAACAAAAATTGTAGGCTTTTGCTGAAGCAGCAGCTTTTCTTTTTCTCATTTACTTTATAGCATAAACAAAAGTTGAAACAATATATATATTTTAAATAAGGGTCATTAATCTCTCACTGAATGTGTGGAGGAGAAGGGTGAGTTTTCTAGGGCAAAGCTTCGCTGCAAGTCTTTCACAAATTAATTTTAAGGCCTAACCCTAGAACAAACATGTATCAAAAAAGAGATGCTTTTCTTGGACAACATCCATTGAGCTGGCCAAAAGCTCTCATAACATCCAGCCAGGAACCTAAGTTACATGAATTGAAGAAACAGTCAGTTTAATTGGGAGGTAGATACCTAACTGTGAACTTGTATCTTAGCATCTTTGCAGGTTGAAAACAATATTTGGGTCATATAAAACAGTATTTGGGGGTTTGGGGTGGGGAGTTTTTCCCCTTTGTCAATGAAAATACACAGCAGGCAGAAGGAGCACATAGATAAATATGCTCTCCACACTCTTTAAGCCTGATCTTTCAGTGCTGACTACGAGGGGCAGTGGCTGCTCCTCTGCAAACAGGAAATGTTTTTAAGTGCTGGTCACACACATTTTCAGTCACTTGTCCTCAGGGTGACACTGTCACAGCATCAGTGAAGGCATCACACCTAAGCAGTGGTGCTGCCACTTCATTCTATCTCAGTGGCAGAGCAGAGCCAACCTGTTGGAGCCACAGAGGAGAAAGGAACGTGGTGCCTGCAGACCCACCCGAAAAACACCTGACACCAAACCACCTTGTTTATTGTCCCTGAGACTTCTGGTGACTGGTACTGGTGCTGAGTCCAGCTCTGTGGGACCCCTTCATGGTGTAACCCCTCAGATCAGCACAGACACTGCAGAACTCGATGGGGAAGATCAGACAAAAGGCAATAGCTTAGAAAAGCTTTTGAAATTAGAGGCTTGAAAGAGCATTGTCGTTGGCAGCTTTAGAAGCTGCAGCATCTCAGACAGCCCCGGGCCTTTTGAAAGCGTTCACAAGGGTGTCCTCTCATGGCTCTCTGCAGCTCTGCCCTTGTCCTGCTCCTTCCCAACTCAGCCAGCCCAGAACAAACCCCTGGAATGCCTCTGCTCTCACACAAGAGATGAAAAAAGGCTGTTCCAGACACTTCAGTCTAAGTCAAAGTGAGACATTTCAGGCACACTGAAAACCAAACCCAACCCAAGCCCCTGAAACTGGATGGCAATTCACTCATCTGCTTAAAAACCTGACTTTCCCAGGATAAATTTGACTCCTTCTTGGTCTTTGCACATTTCAGTAGGTAAGAACCAACAACACCAAAAATGTATCTCAGTCCCCTCACAGACTCTGCAAGGTTGTTTTGAAATGGGGTGAAATAACAGCACAGAGCTCTGGGGTTTTATAACTTCATGTCATTCTCATCTCTTCACCCATCACAAGTCCTGTCAAGTAAAATTCTGAGCCATTATATCAGGTTCTCTATGGTTCATTGAGAAAGAACAAAGGGAACATTCTCTCCAAGGTTATAGCACTGACAGGGGAAAAAAATAGCATCTTAGACCAGTTGAGAAGTATTTGGAAAAGTTCTAACAGCAGGACTCTTATTAAAATAAGTATAGGCTATAAGTCATAGGGATGCAGGCAGGAAAAAAAGCTCTGCTCCCAACTTCGGTTCTTAAAGAAAACAAAAGTTTGATCCCAGAAGGAAATTTAAGTATTTCTGAAAAGCCTGATAGCAATCTTTACAAAGAGTATTTGGTATCAAAGCAACTTCACTTTCTTTTCTCTGCAAGGTGCTGATTTGATTTCCCATCAGGCACTTAAGGAAAACAACCCACAACTTCATCCCCACATAATCCCTCTTTTCAACAGCAGAACCAGTGTGGACTGCTTCACCCAGGAACCTGCTGCAGCTTGTCTCACTGAACATGAGCAAGGCTGTACATCCCTAAATTTCATCCAAAAATGCTTCACAATGAGACCCATTTAGTCCTTAGTGAAAGCCATTAGGAAAATGTCCGTAGGAAAAAATGCACAGTGGAGTCAATTCCTGCCAGTTTTCCCTGCTGTTGGGTGAGAATCACCTGGGGTGGACGAGGCTTTGGAAAGCCTCAGAAATAGATTCAGACTCATATTTCCATGTTTCTGCTTAGATTCAAAGATATATTGTTGGTTCAAGGTGCTTTAACACGTTTAACACATAGCAAGTATGAAATCAATCCACTGAACATTGAAAATTACATGAACTGGCTCCAGAGGAAAAGTTATTATATTGACTCTTAGGCTGTAAACCAAGGCAAGAGGGAGAAGAGCATCCTGCAGCTGTTCTTTAGACACAAAACAGGGGGTTTGATTCAAATCAGTTCAGTTGACACCGTGAAAATCACTGAAGCAAATAACTAAAATGATTCATTGGCTTATTTATAACAATAAAAGAAACGTTAATGTGTCCTATGCTATTAAGAAGCTAACCATGAATTTTAGACTGGTTTGGGGGGTTTTTTTAACAGTTGGCACTTCTCAGTATTTCCTCTCAGAATATCATGGTTTAATCATTTTCTATAAATTACCATGGAAAACTGTCAAAAGATCAGATTCTGCAAAAGACCCAAGGATGAATCTCAAAATGCTACACCCTGTAAAGCTGGGAATACATGAAAGTAACTGGGAATTTGAGCTCAAATCCTCAAACTCTTGCTTATGCTTTACCCAAACAGTTCTTGATGTTCACGGTCAGGAAACTCCTGAGTCTCTTTCAAATCTATCCATAGAGCTTAGGGTAGAAGTGAAAAACGTGTTTAGATTTTGTGTGTCCTTCTGGGCCCAAACTGTAATTACTGCAAAATTACTTCAATTAAAAACAGATATTTAATAACTCACATGATGGGGCTGCAACTGTACCTGCAGGTAGCAGATATGCACCTAATTACAGTGCATATTTAGGGAGGGTTATTTAGATTTAGATATCCTGGGAGCTGCATTTTATGTCTTGCTGATAACAAGTGGTTTACAGACTATTTAGCAAAAGCCTGATCCACCTCGTGCTGCCTTGCATAAATCCACATTTACCTCATCCCCAAACAGTGATCTAATTTCCCATTATCAACTATTGCCTCACTAACGTTTTGAGATTTATGTCTGATACAATATAAAAAAACTTGGATAATTTTCTGGCAACTTTTTCCATCAGAAATACTGGTTCAGTGGAATTAAACTGTTTCAGGGACATGACAAAGGCAGAGTAACTGAAAAAAACAGTAATTTCATTTAAATATTGCAGATCTCCTACCTACATTACATCTTCAAACAAGCCAAAGCTTAATTCTTGTGACTTCAGTAGGTCAGTTGATAAAATTACACCCCCTGTGCTTCGCTCATGGGGATGCTCCAAGGTCTGGAGCCAGGCTGGGAGAGCTGGGGGGGTTCACCTGGACAAGAGAAGGATCCAGGGAGACCTGAGAGCCCCTTGCAGGGCCTAAAGGGGCTCCAGGAGAGCTGGAG
>JAWWLV010000002.1:4573557-4602732 GCA_035041135.1 Platyrinchus mystaceus
CTGGAAGTGTCCAAGGCCAGGTTGGACAGGGCTTGGAGCAACCTGGGCTAGTGGAAGGTGTCCCTGCCCATGGAAGGCGATGAAAATAGACCCTTCAAGTCCCTTCTAACCCCTTTTATAATTCTGTGGAACAATGCTGTCAACAGTTTTTCTTATCACCTTCCCCCCAATCTAGGAAGAGGATGAAGGCTGGAAAATGGGTCCCAGTAATTTCCTTTCAATACTGGAGGAAGAAAGCAGTCAATTCAAAGGTCAGTAGAAAAAGATAACAATTACAGCTGGAATGTTCAACTTTTAATCTGAATGTCATTCATATAAGGTCAAGTGGGCAGCTGCCCAAACTAAGAACATTATAGAAATGAGGACATTTCATTAAAAAATGGTGTTTAGGAAGAGAGTCTTCCAGAAAATTCTTGGGAATCTGTCAAAATCTTTGAGCTAATTGTACAGGAAGGTGTGTTTTTGTAGGTGAAAGTGAACAAACTAAAAGCAAAGTGCTTCAATACATTTGTGAAGGCATTTTTGGATTTTCTGAGGGCAACAAAAATGATATCTGAACAGCTAATAATTCCAAAGCATAATACTGTAGATCAAGCTTCAGCATTGTTTTCATACTCCTGTAACTTTATCTGTCCATGGATTCCTTCATCTATGCCAGTCAATAAAATTGATTTTGATTATATGTTTTCATAGGAGGATCTTTCCAAGCAGAGGCATGAAAAATGCTGCAGAACTAGCAATATACTTGCTTTATGCAAAGTGTGTGAAACTTAAATATAACCCAGACTCACAGCCAGGAGACTTGCTGGGTTTTCACACTGAGAAAGAACCCAAAAGTAGGGATTTCTCAATAAAAATTTTTAAAAAATCATGTTCTTTTCCCAGATCTCTTCTATATCCTCTCCTCTCCACTTGATAACTGTTTGTCTCCTAAGCACTTGTCTTTAATGTGCACCACAAGTGAGTCAACAATGGCTTGTGCCAGGCCTGGAACCAGCATGGAAGTCATGCACTTGTCTGAATTGGACTTTATTTTTGCTGGATTTCATGGAGATTCTGTTCTACAACAATTTGGAAAACCCCCTTTTCGGCTCTCTGCTCTGCAGAGTTAGTGCCTTGCTAAAATTCCTCACGTGGAAAGTCCACATTATTCCTTCCTGCTGACAAATTACTGGCGTCAAGTTTTCTGCCTGGTTTGTGCTGGCTGGGGAGACACAAGTGTCCAACTTGTGCTAAACATGCATCAGTAGCTTTGCCTGACCTCTGACTTGAAGTGATTAGGGTTTTCTTACACGTTATAAATCAGAAAGCAGCCTTATGGCTAAAAAGGAGCTTTTCATCCCAGACTCTGCCCTCGAATGCTGCATCAGAACCCCACTGAAGCCAGCAGGAGTTTGAGACAAGGATCAAGTTCATCTACACTTCTTTCCCTGGCTGCCCAAGAGCATCAGTTGTGCTTTTCTATGCACTCAGGGTGAAATGGCACCTGAACTCAAAACCAGCCATACCAAGAGTGGAGTTCCCACCCAGCCAGAGTCCCCAGGGCAGTGAAGGAGCAAAGAAGGCCCCGTATGTTGGGATGAAGCAAAAGGAAGGAAAGCAGGAGGGGTTTGCATTGTAGGAAACATGTTTGGCTGTAACCTCAACACAGGGGATTTAAACAGTGCTTCCCAACACAGCAGTGAGGAATAAAAATGCCACAGAGCTCAATAGGTTACTTTAATAGCAACAGAGAGTCACGAATTTCACAATTATCCCAAGTAGTAATAACTCAGGGGGTTTATGAGGGGCTGTGGGACACATTTGTCACCCAAGCTCCATCTGAACTCCAGTGCTGCCACTCCCAACAAGGGACTGCTCTGAGCCCTGCAAATGTGTAACTTCAGGGGTTATCTGTGCTGGCTTTTTACATGAAGGGGAGCACTGAACTGGGGGTCTGCTGTGCTGTGCGTCTCACAGAGCCTCCAAAGGGCAGCTCAGCATCCCATTAGCTGTCTGTGGAGCCCTCATTGCTACTCATGCCCTGAACTGGGTGCCTGGAGCCAGGCAGTGGGAGCACTCTGTGATTCCCATTATGTACTGGCAGCACTTGCTGGCATAACATGCTCAGGCATGAGCACATCCTTCTGTGGTGGTTCCAGACTGAGCCTGGCATTCCACGTTTAACACCCACACTCATCTCCAGCTCATTCTGCCAGAGCTGACAGCTACTCCCCCAGCTCTAAAGGCACATAAGAAGGAACCATTTTCTGCACAGAGCACAACCAGAAACCCTCCAGAGTGGAAAGAACTCATGCAGGCTTCAAAGAATACCTGCAGTTCTGCCTTAGGCACAGCGAGTGTGCAGTTAAACTTAAGGTGGGGTTTTTTTCCCCCTCCCTTTCTCCCAGTGAACCAAATCTATTTGAAACCACACTTATTTTTAGTAAACAGCTCTTAATTCCTCCTTGCAGCACAATCCCCTGCCTCACTTACGAGCACTGGGTGCTGTTTATTGCAGGACACAAACACAACACTACCTGGGGTGCTCAAAAATATTTTACCTTTAATCTACCCATGGATAAAATTCTTTGGTCACAGCCTCCAGAATCAAATCTACAACATCACCTGACGAAAAGAGTGTAATTTTTTGTATTTGTAATTTTAGCTTGCTTTCATTTCAGTAGCAGGATTATGCAGAAAAAATGAGTCTGAGCTTGGTCTTTCTACAATGGGAACTTTCTCTGTTCCTGTGTGGAAATAAGTCACTATCAGCATTTGCACAGAAGTTCAGGTTTATTAGTGCACAGGCCTTGAAAACATCATTAAAGGGAGCTTGCTTAAGAAAGGTTTGTATCAGATGCCTACAATGGGAGCATTGAAGTCCCTTGTAAGGGTGTCCAAAGTTTACTAAACAATAGCTGACCAAACAACAAACATCTTTGTTTTGTCATGCACACACAACATTTACAATTAAGAAAATCTTCCCAGCCCCTGAAGCTGATACTTTATGCTGAGGTTACTTAAATATTTATAGTTTGGTTTTCACAAAAATGAAACCATTTCAGTTATGAAATTTCGCTCCACCTTTTTTTCCTCCTCTACCAAGCCAGAACTGCTGCCTAAACCTCACTGGAATTCATGAAGGTTTTTATTCTTCTAGAACGGTATTTGACAGTTTTTCTAGTTGCTAAACTACATTTGCCAAGCTCTAAAACACTTATTTTACATAATATTGTTGGAAACAGCCACTTTGTGTGACTTCTTCTTTCACACTGGACGAGCAAGAGTTTATGTGGAGCAAACGTGAGCAGTCTGAACCACTGCCCTCCTCTGCTGGGGGTTATTTTTGCAGTGCCCTGTGCTGTGAGGCAGCAAGGTGCTATTTTTCCCATTTTACAGGTGCCCAGTTGATATTCTACCCAAATATCCCATGGCCCAACCTTTAAGGTGGGGCAATATTATGCATTTTTAGCCAGGCGCCAAAATTTCAAACCCTTTTGCCAGGAGGTTGAAATGAGCCCTTTTAAGAAGAGCTTCATGCTTTAAATAAATATATTGCAATTATTAGTCACAGGGTGGTCTCTGAAATTCAGAGGCATTTGAATTATCTGCTACTCTGCAGCGCTGAGATGCTGATGTTGGGAGTCATGTTAGTGGACTGGGGATCCTTTTGAGCCCTGAGCTAATTATGCATCTAAACCCCAAAATAAGCATCCACTCTTTTAGAAAAGGTGACATAAATTGCACTGCACACACACACACAGAAATAGCTCCTGGAGCTGGATGACCCTGCCTGAAACAAAACACCAGCCAGTGAAAACATAACATCCTTAGCCTCCTGACCTCCCTTTAAAATTAACTTTGAAACATTCTGTTGATCTATAAAAGAATAACAGAGCATGTAACACCTTTGAGTTATTGATCTCTTTACTAAAATTAGGCACCTCTAACCTAGTGGCTGATATAACACTTGGTATTGCCAGGTAAGGTCTGTGGGGACTGCCACTGGTTTGCCTGAAGTGGGTATTAACCACTAATCAATTTACAAAATGACAACAAACAATTATGAAAAAAATAGAATAAAAATCTATGGATCCCTCTATGAAAAATAAATACCTAAATCCTACTAGTCCTGTGAAAACATAGCACTTGCAACCTGTTGACCCAGTCAAGAAAGTGTTTAAAAATTCACATAACTCCTTATGCAACATCCCCTTTCCCCAAGGCTAGAATTCCAGGCTGCAGGAGGTACCTGTTAACTAAGGCAAACCAGCTTTTCCTCCTGAAATATTACAGGTCATCTGTCATGACACATAATGACCCACAAATAATTTAAAGAAATTAATGTCTATATACTTCTGAGTTTCTTTCATTACCCAAATATCCACCATCCTTCTCCACCTCCACCATTTTCAGTTGTGAAATTGCCACCACTCACCTGCAAAAACTTTTCCCTGCGTGTAAAACTACAAATATTCTGCACATAATTGGGCTCTGAAAATTTGTAGGAGATGGAAATAGCAGCCAGTCTTGTATTAACTGGGCTAAAACTTGAATAATCTCCTGTGGGTATTGCGAATCCTTCCTGAATTTATAGTGCCTTGGGCATGGCAGTGGGTACAGGGAAGAGTATCTTGTACAAAACAGATTCATAGAGGAGCCCTAGTCTTAAGAGAGGAAAGCTGTCAGTTTAAATCATCTGGAAACTGAATTAGCACATAATGCCAGAGAGGAACTGGCATTCAGGAAGATACTACCAGGGCTTGAAAAGCAAGATAGGAATTGTCTTCCTTCGAATTAGCACAAGAAGTATAGGAAAAAAGATGTTTCCATTAAAAAAGGTACTTTGTTAATATGAACTCAGATAGGCACTGAGCTCATGAGACTTCATTTAGTTTTCTTTCTGAAGAGCAAATTGCAGTTTGCCTCAACAAAACTAAAGAGCTGCACTTCAGGATCATTAGACACTTTATCATAAATAGGTGTTTTGATTACCAGTTTGCACAGGCTTGCTTTGACTGTGTATTGAGTCTCCTTATTACTTATCCTTTGCACAACACTTCAAAATGAAGGTGCTGTACAGGGTGGGTCTTGTCTTCTTTTGGAAGGCACTTTGTCTGCCTCTCAATTGCTCCATCAAGTTTAACATTCCCCAAAGTGAAACCTCTGCCTGGCCGTGCATCACTCGTGGGTCAGCTCCAGGTTACTGCTCTGTCACACTCACTGTCCCCTCCCTCCCTCTCCCCCATTGCCACGAGTTTGGTGCAGGTTTTTATACCTATTCCAGTGCCCCTGGCCCACATTTCAGCCTCCTGTGGATTGCTACAAAAGCCCAACTCATAGAGTTTGCAGCAGCTTTAACTGAACGGAGGGGAGATCAAGGGAACTTGGTGGTTTAAATTAAACCCCTTCCTTTGGTCCCCAGGGAAGTTCCCCATCGTGCCAGCCAAGAGACACTCATGGAGAGCACACCCCTCAGGGCAGAAGTCATCTTTGTGCCTCCTTTGTGGCAAAGCTTTAAGTACTGTGCTGTTAAACAGAGACAAGTAATGCCAACCACGGGCATGAGATGGTTTGGCTGAGACTATACTTGAAGATCAACAACACTCTGGGCATTCAGCTTCACAACCTCCAAATGACAACCTCAGGATCCCATTATCCTCCTGAAATCTGATACCATTTTGCAGCCAAAGGCAAAAAAAAAAACCCTAAAACCTTAACCTCAAGATTTACAGATCCTAACACACACAACACGGCTCTGAACTTGGTATGGGTCCCTTGAGCCTGCTACTTTCACACGGCTAATAATTTCATAAAAGCTGCCTACAACTACCCATTTTTTGCCTCCAGCAGCAGTTGGAAAAACCAATGGCTTCTGTAACTTTTTCCCCTTTTTTCTTTCCTTTGGATAACAGTCTTTTGGCAGAACAGAGACAACGAATCGGATTTTCTCCAGGATCATGACCCAGAGCTGATCAAAGAAGGGAAGCGTGAAGAAGTGGAGGAAGAGATCAGAGTGCAGGTGTGCTTACAATGGGGAGAGGACACTAATCATGTGCATTACCTGGGAATATTTCTCTCCAGCTGTAAGAACTGGCCCTGGCACAGACCTTCCCTCCTTCCACAGTCCCTTCTACCCGTTCTTTGCTTTAACGCTTGTTCAGCTGAACGTTTGTCTGAGGTGAGATGGCAGAACAGAGAACTGAGGAAGGTTCAACTGTGTTTGTCTGGACAGGTTGTTGAATTGATGGAAGAGAAACTGAGGAATCTCAAACTGCATGTGGATGGAGAGAAGGTCAGCACTCAGAAAAAAGGTGGAAAAGCTGAAAAGGTAAGAGCAGAAAGTCGGGAGAATTTAGGGTCAGTCTCAATTCTCTGCCCAGGAACAGTGGTGTCCAATGCAAACCTCTCAGATACCAACATCAAACTGTTCACCCTAAACATTTAGTGAACCTCAAGTCGGAAATATTTAAAAATCTATTCACCTCTGGTTATTTTCAAGGCCTTCTCCTTTAGCTCTTATTCTTTATCTTTTATAAATATTGCTTAGGAGAAGTTGAAATGTTCCAGAAATAAATCATTGCAAGATAGATCAGATTTTTACCCTCTTGAAATTCCCTGATACAGTCAAATAGGAAAATCCAAGCAATTCCCTCTCTTTAAGGTGACCCATTCAGATTAATACAGTTTTCCAAGGAAGACATGGATCTGGAGGCCAGTAACTTTTCTGGCTGCAGACTGTTTTCCTCCTAAATAAGGACTGGTTAAATGTGTTTCAAAACTGTGCACCAAAAAAAAAATCCCTTTAAACGTTCTGGTGTAACCTCTCATTTGTCCCTCACACCACATAGATCACAGGTACACATTGTGTTACTACTTAACAATTGAAGGGTTTGGGAATTTGCAATTAAGCCAAGTTTATTTAGGTATAAAAATAGGTTAAACCCACCAAAACACAGCACATGTCATGTTCACATCTAGTTCCACAGCATTACCACGTGAAGAATTCCACAGTTTGTGGTTCCCTAAATTCCTTACCCAAGCTTTTCAACTACAGATCCTGTCAGTGCAAAATAACTCAAAGCTTACAGACCCCACATTCAATCAGCAGATCCACTTCAAATCCTCGGGGCAAACAGCCAACCCTAATCTCCTGTTGTATTTCATTTCTATAATCCTTTTAGCATGAAAATACTTGCTGGTGCTCTACTTCTACTCAAATTATCTTGAAAAATACTCTTTCACTTGACAAACGTTGTGCAGGGACAATCCAAAAACAAAAGCAGCAACTCTGAAAACCAATCCCAACTGGATTCCTAAACCTGTTTCAAAAATAGGGAGGCTTAAAATACACAAACAAAATATTGCAACACTCTTCCCAAAGCTGTCATGGGCAGACACATTTAGATGAGCTGGTCAGTGCCCTGCTTCAAAAACATCACACTTCAATTATAGAGCTTTATGTTAGGGGTTGGGCTGGACTTTCTTTCCTTCAATATAGTGTTGGAATAGATTAGGGTGGAAGGAGATTATTTAACTTTTGTTTTCCCAAGCTGTGCCAGCAGCCTGAGAGAATGAAGGGGGGGGAGAGGAGGAAGAAGTACTAATTAGATAATACAAATTCCTTCGAGATTTTATCTAGAAAAACCCCACCCAAACCAAAACAGTCCTGTTTGAGGGGTGGGGAACGGAAGGAAGGATCCAGTGTTAGTCAAAACACATCTTCCCCGTGCAGAGCTATTTGAAATGTGCAATCAGCATTGGCAAAGGCTTTTTCCAATTACATTTGCACGAATATGTCAGACATAAACCAACCCACTGCACAAGCAACCTGTGCACACAGACCTCAGACTCACTTTAGGAAAACCTGGTCTGACTAATAAGGACGGAATGAGCTGGAAAGTTTTGGAAGCAGCTTATTAATTTATTATTCAGCAAAAAAATCTCCAGTTTTTCAAAGCATGTGTCACCATGTCTGAGGTCTCACATGTCTCCCCCCCAGCTATGCACAGCATGAAATAACAGTGGATTTTTCTTGTAGCCATGAGCATGTCTGGACTATGATGTAGAACATATCCCTCTCCCCCCCCCTCCCCAAACAGGGATATTCTACATAGAAAACATTCTCAGGAGGATTCAACATTCTTTAGAGAAATCAGACCTTCTTCTGCACTCTGTCAGTAGGGAATGGACACTGAAAGGGTAATTTTTTTAAAAAGAGCTCTTACAAGGGGAATTTTGTGTCTAAGGACAGTCATTCCAAACTCCTGGTGCCACATTTGGCCATCCCCTCTGTTTTAAGGAGGGATTTCTTCTACTTTCTTTGCAGGGACACACCACAGTAGAACCAGGGCTTTTTTTGCCAGGGAATGGGGGTAAATGTCCTCTGCCTTCTCAAGCACATCTTAGGATAAGTAGTTTACACTCTGAAAATTTCTGTCAAGTCCATATTAAAAAGTAATCTGCCTGACCCTCAGGAAGTAATTTGAGTTTGAAATCCTGTTTGAGAGTCCCTTTTGTGGGAATTCAGCAAGGGCATTTTGGAATTGGACTCTAAAGGGAAAGCACAAGGAAGGTAATTTCTCCCTTCCAGTCAGTGTTTCAGACATCTCAGCTCTTAGATAAACAAAATTTACCAGCTCCAGGCATACCCACACAGCCACTCCTTTATTTCCAGGCACCGCAATTTCTAGGCTGAACTTTATCATTGACTCCCAAACCTTCAAATACCACTTACTGCTAAAAGCTGACACTTAACCCTACACCAAGAGCTGCTCTTATTGCTTCTGAAGATAAGAATCCCATTTGCCACCTTTGTGGAAGAGTGAACTTGGGTGAAAAGGCAAATTGCTCCTCTCATGGCAAGTGGGTCTCCAGACCAATAGGCTGGTCTGGAAATACCAAAAGTAATTAGACTACACTTAATATGCAGCAAACACATGACTGCTGTCATTTGAGGCACAGGTCCTGTGCCTCTTTCCATGCTGGAAGCATCCCACCCCACAGACTCTGCCACCCTTACAGCCCAGCACTGATAGGGCATATCACATACAGGGTATATTATGATATATTTTGTCATTAAGAGACACATTGTGCTGGACTCTGATTCTTCCAGGTAGCTCCTCATCCAATGACTGTCACAGGAGAGGGGATGAGGATGCAACACAAACAAAGAAATGTGGTTCAGGTCTTCTGCAAATTACATTTTTCTTCACTATGCCCAGCGGCAGCTTTTCCCCTGCCCAGCCACAAATCACCAAACTGGGACTGTCAGCACCTTTGTAAGGCCAGGCTGAGGAAAGACTGAAGGGAGATTGCCTCCTGGGGAGGAATATGGCACTTGCTGACCTGGAAGTTACATTTAAGAGCTTATCAAAGTGCTTTTTTATCAAGTCCATTGTGCTGCTTTTCCTGCTTTGCTCCCCCCCCCCCCCCCCCCCAAGGATTTGTTGCCAATCCAACTGCAGGTAAAGCAATGTGTTGGAAATGAACACACCCACACATACACAAAGTCCAGAATTCAGAGAAAAAAAAAGCACCAAAGAAACAGGCAGAAAGAGGGACATGAGAACCTAAGTGTGTAAAGTTGCTTCTGAAATAGGCCTTGCTAGTCTCTCAACACAACTCTGGAGATCCATCCCTTTGTGATGAAGCTGGGCAGAAGCAAAGAAAACCACAAATGGCTATGACAAAAATACTGGTATCAGTCTGAAGACTTGATAAGAGCAGAGCCATGGAGAATGAGGCTGGTCAGACCTGAGGAAAGGCTGGGTTTGAGGACTGTGATTCCCAAACCCTGTTGGATTTTCTGTAGCTTGTTCAGATTAGCCCCCAGAGTTCTCAGCCAGCTGTGAGGGCTGTTACCTCTTTGGATGCTGTGCCTAAATCCAACAGGGATTTCATATCAGAGCCCCTCATTTAGCAAGAGCTTATCAATCAGTGGGAACACCTTTGTCTAAGGACTTTTTCAGCACAAGTGTCCAAAGCTGCTTGTTTTATCTCAGCACTGCCAGAAAGGACTTTTCAACCCATGCACAGTGCAAATCTGCACTTGCTCACCACCTCTCATCTAAGAATCACACATCATCCGAGGAATCCACTAAAAACTGCACAAACTGCTGCTTATTTCCCTTAAATCACAGGGCCACTTTTCTTTTGTTACTTTTCTAAGAGGGAGCCTACAAGAAACACAGACAGGAACTTTTCACAAGAGCATGTAGGAACAAGGGAGAAATGGCTTCAAAGTGAGAGTAGGGTTAGATGAGGTATTAATAAATAAATTCTTCCCTGGGAGGGTGGGGAGGCCCTGGCACAGGTTGCCCAGAGAAGCTATGGCTGCCCCTGGATCCCTGGAAGTGTCCAAGGCCAGGTTGGACGGGGCTTGGAGCAACCTGGGCTAGTGGAAGGTGTCCCTGCCCATGGCAGGGGGTGGAATAAGATGGGCTTTGAGGCCCCTTTCAAACCAGGCCATTCTATGACTTTCTGATCCTTGGTAGCAGCAGGACTTGTGTGATCACAGATCCTGCAGATCCAGCATGGGACAGTTTCCTTCAGTGAGACAACTGGCATACCCTCTCCCTTCTGGTGCCATTCCAAAAGCAGTCTGGTTTGCTCATAACAACCTCTGAGCTACCCAAAATATTTTCATGAGCCCACACGGCAGGACAAGACACTGCACTGAGCATGGGGGACCGTCCTCTGTCACCTGCCAGCTCCCAGCTAATGCAGTTCACTCCATGGCAGCTACCAAAGCAGAAAATAAAGAGTCAAAGGGTGGCTACACAGGAGCTGGACTGACATTTCAGATGGAGAAACGAGATTTCCATTATAAAGGGCGAGCATGTTCACATTCATTAAACATTATCATTTCCTAAATAAAAGCCGTTCCCAATAAGACATTTTGGAGCCAAGCCATTGTCTACAATCCATATTTCCCCTTATCACATCTCAGCCTTTGCCAAATTTCCCACAAACGCTGATGTTAATTAGGAAAACACATTTTTCCCCTGCACAGTTCATTTCTGTTTTGCTCTTGAGTTACTTCGCTGGTGAGTCTGCCTTGAGGACAACACCAGTTGGCCAATAAATTCAACATATGCTTAGTGTCTTAACATAGGTAGAAACAAGCTTTTCTTCCTAGTCAGACCCCAGGATATGTAATTTCTGGTTTGTTGAAAGAAAGGTTAGAGAGGCAAAACTGGAGGAACAGCAAAAATAAACCAGTGAGTCTCGGTATCTCCTCAGTTGTTAGAACAGCTGGCACATGCATTCTCTTCTTCCCATTCCTTTTCTTTAAAACAAAATCTCACTGGTACATTCTGACAAGTATTTGCTGCCAAACTCATTTATGTAAAAAAACCCCACGGTATAAATCTGCAAACACAGAGTTGTTTGCATTATTCTAACCCAAAACTTGAAAACACCCCCTTTTCCCAGTTAGCTGACCCATACAGCGCCGGGCTTAGGTTACATTTCCATCTGGATTATCTTTGTGGCATCATAAACAGTAACAGGTGATTGAACCACAAGGTTATTTACACCGTGTCTATCCTTGAAAACTTAAAATTGATCTATTTCTGAAGACTGCTGATCCATTCTGTAAAAAAAACCCAGCATTTTCCAGATAATTGGGTAGGATTTTTTAACTCAACAAGGCAGCCTCCAGGGCTCTCAGAAATACTCACTATCATAAAAAAAATAAAGTAAACGAGTGTATTCCCAGGAAAGAGAACATAAACTTTTGGAAAGAATAAGCTGTCTTGTTCAACTAAGCATTTAAGCATGTGCTTAAATTTAAGCTGTTGAAGAAATCCCCTGCTGCACAAATGGTGCTGTGTAAGTAGTTCCACTGAAATAGTTCTGAAGTGCTGCACAGAACCGAAGCCCAGACAGTGCTGGTGGGCACTAACATGGATTAATGATGCCCTCTCCACTACTAATTATCCCTAACCATATTTATGGCTTGTGAGCTGTAATTAATGGGGGGGCTTGACAGTCTTGAGTCACATCTCTCTTATTTATGCTTTCCATGAGGGTTTTTTTGCAATATGTAAAGAAACCAGTCACACAAGTCAAAAAACTTTCCACAGTGAAAGGGTGGTGAAAATATGAAAAGAGCAGGTTGTGTTTTTTCTGTCCTCTTCAAGCTTCTTCCCTGAGGCATTAGGATGTCTAATGGTTGGGAGGGGAGCCAGAGTCTCAGGAGGTTTTCCCCTTAGGGAAGCTGCTTATATATTTCACTTCAATATAAAAAGAGACATAAACAGTCTCTGGAGCAGCTACTTGGACCCCACACCCTGTTCCTTCCTGCTTCCTTCTTGGGTAAGGGCCATACCCCCTCACCCACAGAGTTGTGCTCCTCAAAGAATCACAGAATAAGAATCACAGAATCATTATGGTTGCAAAAGCCCTCCAAGTTCATGGAGTCCAACCCTTAACCCAGCACTGCCAAGGCCACCACTAACCCATGTCCCCAAGTGCCACATCCACGTGGCTTTTAAATCCCTCCAGGGATGGGGACTCCACCCCTGCCCTGGGCAACCTGTGCCAGTAAAAGAAAACTTGTCTAATATCCAATAGAAAGGAAGGAGAGATTTATTTTTTTTTTCCCCTTGGAGTAAAATGGCCCTGGGATTCTTTCCTCTGTTGCCTCCACTGGAAGGAGAGGGAATGCTGTTTAAGGATATGATTTTTCCCTTTGGGTTCCCTCAGTAACAAGGGCCACATCCAAACATAAATGTTGGCTGTTCTGGCCCTTGCTTTGCTCCAGTACATTCAAATATGTCTGTCAGTGCTAAAATCACTAATTCCTGCCTGGTTTTGTGATCCTCAGGCAGGTAAGGCATCTGCAAAGAAGAAGATACCCGAGATGGAGAGAGATCTGACTCCTGACAGGTAAAGAGACAACCTGTTTGCAGTAGCTTTGCTATCAACCTTGGTTTTCCTCACCTGCAGCAACACAAGCAAATTAAAATCCCCATTCTGCAACGACACACCACCAGGACCAGTGTCCATCAGCTCCAGGCAGGTTAATTCCAGTTGGCAGAGCTAAGCACATGTAATATTTAGGCAGGATATTGGCCCTGTGTGCCTCGTCCCCATCCTCTCTGCAGGTGCAGAAGCACCTGGCAGGTCTGCTGACTGTCAGATTTTCCATCCCAGCTGAAGCCTGATAAGGGAGGCTGCAGACAGGCCCCTGTACTCTATAAATCACCCCTCATGGCTGAGGTAGAGCGTACATATCATAAATCAGTCTGATTTAGCAACGAGAGTTCTGGCATACCCAGCCATTCCTTGTGTACCCTCGCTCTTTTTAAGCACCCTTATTTCATTTGGAGGATTTGGGAGGATTTCTGCATCTGACACAACATTTTCAATGAGCCTGTGCTGCGTTCACTGATAATCCAGCCGTTTTTCACCTGTGCACACAACAGACACCCACACAAAGATCTCACCACTGGGACCTGCTGCCCCAGAGCCAGCTCCCAGGAGAGAACAGCACCAAGGCAAACTCACTCAATCCCTGCAAGGAGAGCACAGGGGATTCTCCCCACAGATCCATTTGTACAGACACGTGCAGCGAGCCCTGGACTTGGTCAGTTGGGTGCTGGCACTACACACCCAGTCAATGATCTCTACTAAAAAACTCTCCAGGCAAATATTTAAAATACATGTCTCAGATTATAACAGAGCATGACCTCTCAAAGAGCAGTGCCAAAGTCCAGCAAGGATGCATGCAGTCCATGCTTTTAAAGTTACTTATGCACATACCTGCTTCTTTGTATGCAAACTTAACATGCAGCCAGTTAAAAACATAAGCTTTTTAGCAGCTGACTTCCAGTCAGAGTCTATCTGGCATTTTGGCTCCATGCTTTGCTCTTCCCTGCTGAGCATTTCAGAAATAACCCAGAGAAGCTCAGGTTCATCTCTGTCTTGGCACAGGGGGCTTTAGTCAAAGGCTGGTCACATCACACTTACTTGGGGGAAATTCAGGACATGCCTCATTCAACTTGCACAGTAAAAATAATAAGACAGGAAAAGTAGAAGCCATGCTCCCAACAGAACTGCCAGCTTAGTGCCATTCTACCTTCTGCCTGTTTTATGATGCATTCCCAACATAAAACCACCGGGAATGAAAGCAAGATTCAGAGTGGCAAAATCAACGTTGTTGAAGGGGCATTAAATTTTGGGTTTGCTTATTACTACTCCTTGTTAATTTTGCCACTAACACTGCATAAACATAAAACTTCTCAGCTGAAATGGAAAAAAGGCTGCAGACCTCAAATTATACCTGTAGTTTTATTAGCCAGCTGAGAGGCACTATTAAATATTTTTATTATAGCAATACGATAGTTGGGATGTCCCAAATAAGATCGGAGAGAAGGACAAAAAAAAAAAAAAGCTCAGATATTGAGGGAAAAGAATGTGAAAACTATACAAAACCAGTGAAAGATCTAAAAAGATAGAAATCAGTATTGTTTATACTAAAAACACACCAAGAATTTTCAACAGGCTTATTCATTTTATCCAATCCTCGAAGCAGTGTCCATCTGCAGAACCCAGTGCCAAAAACATTGGAATTAATCCTTAGAACTCCAAAGGAACATCCACACCAATAAAAAAACCACACAAATGTGTGTTAAATCCTCAGTTACTGGGAGCTGCTTCCCAACACTAATGGAGACAGGAAGAAACTGTTCCACTGGAGAGCTTTGCCCATTCCATAGAATCACAGACTGGTTTGGGGTCGAAGGGACCTTAAAGTTTACCTTGTTCCAGCCTCCTGCCATGAGCAGGGACACCTTCCACCAGCCCAGCTTGCTCCAAGCCCCGTCCAACCTGACCTTGAGCATTTCTAGGGATGTGGCAACACTTTTCCACTGCATGTTTTTCCTCCAGTCTTCCTTTGGCCATCATGACCCTGACACTGCAGTTGGTGGATCCGATCGAGTCATTCCCAGTGTGCTCCTGGGGAGATGAGGCTGTCTATTGCAAACACAATAAATTCCAAGAAGAATTAATGAATTACTACTAATTGGAGAGCTAAGTGAATAGGTATAGTAGTGTTAGGATTGCTATTATTGTATAATTTAAAAATAATTTCCCGGTAATTGATATTAATGAATGAGTCTATTACACAAGTCATAACTGATCTTGTATCACCTGGAAATGGGTAAATGGAGTCAGCAGGAGAGGGAGAGATGCTGTGTGTGAGGTTATAAAACAGATTCCTGCCATAACACAGAAAATGGTATTTATTGATTTCACATTGATGGCACTAATCACCTTTACCTCTGAGCTACAAAGTACATTTATAAAGCTAAAGAAGCACAAATAACTCTCAAGCTGGTTCAGCTGTGGGAGGACTGAGCTTTTACTTCCAGTGCCCTACAATTTCTGAGTGATGTCTCTTGCCTGCAGGACCATTGCTTCCCTGTACCAGGAACTCGCAGAAGGAGGATTGCTGATCAAAGCCCAGGCCGTGAATCTCTCTGACTACATTGGTCAAGTACCCCCTTTACAGCTACCATGGTGTTTGATCTGACCAAACCTCCAGCCTTGCCATGGCCTCTGACCCCTATTCCCAATCGAGAGGGAGTTTGAGAGTCATTGCATTTTCAGGACTTTCACACTTGAATGTCTAAACCCACGTAGGCAAATCAAGTCTTTCTGCAGAGCGCTCAGAGCCTTTCACTTCTGCTACTGAAAGCAGGACCTGTTTGTAAAGCTGGGGCTTCTCTCCAGGCACTGACTCCTGCAAGCCTTGAGTGTGTTTGGATGTGACAAGCCACTGTGGGGTAGAACCACAACACCCTTCAAGGAGCCCTGGCGAGGCATTGGAAAGACAGTGCAAATCTAACAGAGCAGGGATCATAATCCATCCAGAATATTTCTCAGACAACAGCAATAATCATCCCTCCAGCTTTTGTTCATTCAGCACAGAAGACTCACCCCCCCCTTCCCTCCACCTCTCTGACTGTCCATGAACTCTGAGTAGTGCTTTGAGGCATATCTGGCCCCTGATTTGAGTAAGATGTGTCTCTGTCTAGTTCTGCATTTCACAGTCCTCTTGCCTGGTTTTTGTTACCTGCAGCTGCAGTCAGACATGCTTGTCTATGCTCTACACAGAAAAAAGGGCTAAAAAAAACCCCAAACCACATTTTCAGGCGGAAGAGGGGTCTGACACCATTTCCAAAAGCATTCGGTGACACTGGACAAAACCACATCAACCCCCAAGATTTAATTGCTTTAAAGGCCATAATTTCAATTTGAATCCATCCAGAAGCAACAATGCCCCTGGCTGTTAGTACAACATGCATCCCAGCCAGAAAACCCAGATTCTCTTGTGTTCCCTCTAAAAGCTGTGTGTATATAAACTTTTAGAAGCACCAGTTCAGCCTTCAGAGCCTTTGCTCACTCTGTTGAAGGCTGAGTTAACAAGTGTCCCATCCATTTCATGCTCATTAAAGATCCTGAAGTGAAGCAAAGGAAGATTTTCATTATTCCTTTGTTTCACCCAACCCATCAAGGTCACTTCTGTCCAACAAACATTCCCCCCAACCACGGGTGTTTTTAAAAGAGCACATCTTCACCAGTGGATAACAATTAACAGCTGGTAACATCCAGCTTGGGAAGAGATGGCTCTGGGCCATTTTCCCTTGACCCTGAGCTTTGAGGCTTTGGCTTCTTTGCAGCACAGAGGAACACAGGGGCTGCTCCAAGTTATCCTGGCAATATTCCCTTTCCAGAAGAAGATTCTGGGCACAGAGGTGCAGAGCCTAAAGTCACCTGGCTGCCTACACCTGCACAGGTGAAGGCCCAGACTGCCAGAACCAGCTCTTCCCAACTCAAAACTCACTCATGCTTCCTGAGCTGCCACAACACCACACAGAAGGTATTTAAAGCTGGAACTACCTTTTTTTTTTTTTTTTTTAATCCAAAAAACCTCCCTGTAAGAGTCCCAGGACACAGTCAAAGCCTGCAGAGAAATAAGTCCTCATCTGCTCAGCCTTACAGGGCTGATGCCTAAGGAAGGTCACTTCCATTTCCTGGGGAAAGGACAAAGAGTGGAATTGTGCTACACAGCCAGTAAAGGCACTGAAATGTCCCCCCTCTATGACAAACTGACATCACTGAACTAATTTTCTTGGTGACCTTATCTAAATTAGTCAGAGAATATCCACTGTGATTTATGTTCAGTTGCAATTAAACCCTTTGATGCCTTCTAATTAAATCTGTGAAGATTAATTCCTATCCAGTTCTTTTGATTTCTCCTTAAATAAAAGATAAAACCTGAAATGAATTTTATTCTTCAGAGGGGAGGGGGCAGTTGCACCAGGCCTTGTCTGCCTTTTTGCCCCCAAATTACACCTCCACTTTCTCTCTCACCCACTGCTGATTTACCTCTGCTCCAGAGAGCTCTAGTCCTCTCCCTTTTTATCCCCAATAAAACATAATATGTTATTATTTTTTCAATAATATTCACTATAATGACATGTAATTTATGCTAAAAATAATCCTTGACTACATCACAACTAGTTTTCCTGCTTGTGGCCCATCCTCCTGGATCTTTGTTCTCTAACATGTCTTGCATATGGGCTTTGACAGGGCAAGCAATGTGATTATAGCTCTGTAACAAGAGCCAAGGCGAGATTAAATCCTTTCAGTTCACATCAGGGACTTGTAGTTTTCTTGGGTTGTTTTGTGGAGAGGTTTTTTTTTTTGAACTAGAAAAAAAAAAAGGTGCACTGCAAAGCAAAGAGCCCCACCAAATTAGGTGACACGTTTAGAACGTCTAACACAGCGAGGAGCTGAGCTGGGACACAGCCAGGGAAAAGCTTGTTAAAACAGCTTCTCCCCCTCTCTGAAATCCTTTTGAGAGCGTGTGGTTCGCTGGGATTGCAGCCCCGCAAAATCCCAAATCCAGAAATCCTTTGCCAGCGCTGTGATTTATGGTGCTGCTAACGATTCTTTTCCACAAAGTTGCTCAAAAAGACAGAGCAACTCTCCTGAATGCCTTCTTTAGGCTGGAAGGGAAAGTCCACAGCCTGTTTAACTTAAATTTTCCTTTGCAGTTCACCTTTCTCAGGGCCACATTCCACAGCATCATTGAGTCCCTGTCCCTGGACGGCGCTGGGTTTGCCGGGAGCGTGTTATGTCCGTGTTCCATGGCAGCTCTTCATTCCTTGAAAAAAATGCATTTTATACTGACTCAGTGTCACATTTATTAAGCCCCTGCTTCCCCCCTGCAGGCAACTACGACTGTGTGAGGAGCAGAATCCGTGGGACGGGGGCACAGCCCTTGCCCTCAGCCCCCGACGTCAGGCAGCTCGTGGCCCTGTATGGAATATTGCCCTTAGGTAAGAGCACAGCGATTCCTGGAGGGGAAAAAACACCCGTGGCTTTGCTTCCTGACAGAAACAGGCATCTCTACTGGCTTTGACAGGGCTTGATTAGTCTCAATCTGAAGCGCTTTGCACTCTAATTGTTTTTCAATTAAGCCTTCTGAGTGAAGGCCGCGTCGTTTTAATAGCGCATAGAGGAGTGAGCACGGTCAGGTATTGCCTCTCCATCCCATCTCTGTTTGCATGGCAACAGTTTGTGAATGGCAGCACATAAAAGGAAATCACTTGGGGAAGATAATAGCTAAAACAAGCTCCAGTGATCAAAATTAATCAAGTTAAGGGAAGGGCTAAGGTTGCAATTTACCTTTTACAAGCTGGCTCATGTTACTCAGTGCTGCACAATGCAATCATTGAAGGAATTAGCCTGAATACATTCTGTACCTCGCAGAGTACACTTGTAAATGCCCTTGCAGTTTCGATGCCAGACTTACCCAGTATCTAACAAGGCTTTGCTGGGTCAGGTTGTTTTGCTTGTAATGCAAAATCTATCCCAGATTTTACTCGGGAATGGCATTAAGCCAAACTCCAGTGATTGCAAGAAATGCCTGTCTCAAGGTCCTTTACTCAATATTTTGCTTGCATCCTTTTCCATTCCTGACTGGATTTTTCAGCCTCTACTCAACATTTCACTTGCACCTTTTTGCACTCCTGTTTGGATTTCAGGGAGATTTTAACTGGGCAAGTGCTCCCTGAGGCTGTCATTGTCTGCTCATCCCCTTTGGAAGGCAAAATAGCCAATATCTCCCTGCCTCCCATCCTTACAAACACAGAGCTTCTGCTTTCCCCTCCCCTCTGCACAACTTCCAACACCCAGAGCTCAGGCTGTTCTGTACCTGTGTGTTCTGAGGCTCTCCTCGGGCATTCCCTGGCTCCACATCCCCAAAGCAGCTCCATATGCCGTGGAAAGCTCGGAGCAACAGCATGGAGCTCTGGTTCATTCACTTCAGGGAGGTACAGGTGCTCCTGCTGTCCTGCAGCTCCATCTGAAGAGCCAAGCTAACAAACGGGATTCTAACAGCACCTTCCTTCAACCTGGGCGGGGTCCTTCCCACCCAAAACACCCTCAGCTCGTCTGGGGTAAGCCCTAAGGGGTTGGCTGAAAGTTTGACCCCACTCAGCTGAGGGAGCTCAGCACTTCTCCCTGTCTGCACAAGCCAGTGTGGTGTCTCACATAGTCCATAACTCCTCCATGATGTTTTAGCATCATCTAATCTAGGAAAATCAAGCCCCAACACATCCCCCGAGGCAGGAACTAAAAGAACCTATAAATTTTCTGCCGTTTATACAATTGGTAAAAATTCTAGGGAGAGGAGACACCCTGGACTGGTTAAACAAACAAAAGGTATTGGCAACAGCAGTTTGGAAAACGCCTTTGAGTGGAAAAAAGAGCCAAAAAAGGGCACAGGAATGGCTTCACCTTTGGGATGCTATGTTATGGATGACATTTTACTTAATTGTCTCCAAATTAGTTCATCATTATATAATTGTGTGTTGTAGAAGTGAAAGTTTCTCTCAAAATAGTCACCTGATGGCAAGGAAGGCCCCAGCTTAAATGGCATTAAGAAAATTATAAGCAGCTGAAAAGAGAAATAATAGTAGAAGATATACATCATCTTTAACCACAGAGGAGTCTGCTGCTCCCCTCATAATAAATCTCTGTGTAATAGTAATAGATTGGAATGAAATGACCAAATATTAATAAAGCCTGGGTGGCTGACAACTTCACTACATCCTGCACCGTGCTGCAATAATGGCATTCATCTCTGCACTCCCATTGTCATTTATTTGGGATGTTAAAGCATTAGCACACAGAGAGGCAGCCTGATTGGATTTGTTTTAAATACCATCCTTACCTAGCTGTCCCCTTGAACCCAGGCTGAGCCATGGGCTCTCCCTGTGCAGCCCATCACCTTTGGGGCCAATTTTCCCCCCAGTCTGAGCGACACCAGTCTCAGACACTCCCAGAAGCAGTGGGTGCTCACTCAGATTCTTCATTACTGTAACCACCACCACTGCTGGCACAGGACATTTTTAGGCAGAGGCAGTGATGCTACTGAACTACCAGTGGGCATGGATAAGCATTTAACATTCCCTGCTGCTTCCACCTCTGGAGGTTCACCTGTCCCTAATTCATACAGTGACAGCTGCGGGAAAGACAAGTTCCGTCGCCATCGACTCCCTAAATCTGTCTGTGGTTGTGTTTTCCCAACACTGGCATTTCTGCTGGGCCTTCCCAGGTGATGGATCACGTTCCCCACAGTCCAGGATGAATTTACCTGGAGCAGCCACAAGAGACAGATTTAGAAAAGCTGAGCAGTCGTTGCTGCGGGCACAGCAAGGGAAGCACAGCAACCCTGGCACGCCCTGAATAAAGTGAACAGAGAACAGAATGATCCTCCTCCCATGAGCAGATGTATCATCCCTGCACTACAGCATCCCCCTGCCTCATTCCAGAGTAGGGAATAGCACTGGCTCCTCTGCAGGTGAGCCTAGGTGTGCTCAGAAGTGAGGGATTTTACAGCACACCCAGCCCAAGGGACAAAGTCTCAGTGCTCACTGAACAGCAGTAACGTGTAAGAGGAAAAATTACCCCCAAAAAGGGAGGTGAAGGCAGAAGTCAAGAGAGAAAAAAAGTAAAACACATGGTAACAACTGGTCTCAAAATCCTTCTTTCAGCTCACACTGATTTAGAGCTGAATTTTGCCCATCAGAAGGTACAAATAAGGGACATTAAATCCACTGGGCACACAGCTCTGGTTGTACAGAACTGAACTCAAGAGCACACGTGCCACAGTAAGGAAACAATTAATTCACATTATAAATTATTTACCGTGAATAAAAAAGGAAGAATCATTCCTTCACCTTTATAGCAGACTCAAATGAAAGCAATTACAGTGCCTTATGACTTTTTTACAGGTTCCCAAATGGTCCATGAGAATGCTCCCTTGGTGAAATCCATGTTACTGGCTGGACCCGCTGGTGTTGGAAAGAAAATGTTGGTCCATGCCATCTGCACAGAAACAGGAGCCAACCTCTTCAACTTAACTCCTTCCAACATTGCTGGGAAATACCCAGGCAAGGAGGGCCTGCTAATGATGCTTCACATGGTTCTCAAGGTATTGTGTCTTGGGGGGGTTCTCCACGAAGTTGGTTCAGTTCATCACATCTTTTGTGGGACAAACAGGGAATTAAATTGTAGTTTCTCCGTACTGAGGGACATGCACACCTTGGGCAAAGCTGCTCAAGGGCTGTCAACCCAATTTAGAATTCCCTCCCTGCCTTCAAGTGTTCAAAACATCAGCAGGAATTTCTTCACAGAAAGGGTTGTTAAACATTGGAATGAACTGTCCAGGGAGGTGGTGAAGTCCTGGAGGACACCCTGGAGGTGTCCAAGGAAGGACTGGACGTGGCACTCAGTGCGCTGGGCTGGGGGACAAAGTGGGGATCAGGCACAGGGTGGACTCAGTGGTCTTTTCCAACCTGAATGATTCTGTGAAACCACTTGTTGACAGGCAGTGTGTGAAACTCTGCAGAGGATTTACTGCCCCTGGAGAAATCACTCGGAGCAGCCACATTTTTCACATTAACATTTTTGTGAGCTTTGTGTTACCTTGAATATGAAAAGCATCACAGATAAAGAAAATTCTGTTCTCTGTTTATATGCACATCAGCCAGGAATGCTTGTCATGCAGCATTTAATCAAATGCTGGGCTGGGGGTGGTCAGAAATTTCCTCTCTGGGACTGTTGCTGCACAAGAGCTCTCTCCCCTGTACTGCTCTCTGTTTACCTATCAGCAAGCTTTTCAAAGGAAGGAATCCTAGTTCAGGATTACAGGAACAACAAAGCATGAGAAGTCTGGAAATGAAAGAAGGTGTATGAACTGCGAAGGACATAACCCAAACTCTCTTCAGGAGAAGGGGGAAAAAAAAAGAAGAAAAAAAAGGCACTATCCTGGCAGGAGTTCTTCCACATTTTAAGTCCTCAGCATTTCTGCTACAGAAGGAAGCTGGTAAATATTTCCAGACAAAAAAAAAAACAACACAGCACATACACTAGGAAAAAGCCAAATGCAATAATTTTCCAGTGCCAGAGGCCTACTAAAATTGGCTTTGCCTGGGATTTATCAGATGTATTCTATTAAATCCAGCGTTGCAGCAGACTTTGTGACAGGTGCCTCCATCCCCAGGAAGGACATGTTTCAGAGCTAAAAGCAAAGCAATGCCCAAGGTCCAGGTCAGAGCAGCACCCAGGGAAGAGTGACAGTGCTGTGATCAGGCACCTCTGGTGCTGCAGCACCAACACTGGGCCTGGCACTCCCTGACACGAGTTAGTGCCCTTAGGCTGAGCTCAGACTCCCTCTCCTCTGCCCATTTCACCCTTCTCCACTTTGTTGCTCTGCCATCTTCAACGGCAAAGCTCATTTCTGGCTGCAGCACAGCACACACAGTCCTTGCTGTAACACAGTCCCAGCTATAACACAAGACCTTTAAGCACAGGAGAAAGGAGGGCAGCTTTTTTACTCCTGGAGAAGGTTCCAGATGAAGACAGTAAGGGTTTTTTTTGCCATACATGCATATATATAATATATACAATAATTGCAACATAACTAAAATGTGTGTGTCTATCTATACATCCTGATAGATAAGTATACACACACATCATGTATATATGCATACCTAAAGCCTTACATTTTTGCACATTAGTTAAAAAGAAATGGAAACCTTGTCCAACCTCTCCCCAAAATTACAGGGAGCAGTCCAAGCTGACTTCTCTCCCTTCTCTCTTACAAAAGAAGCGATGACACTTGGGTGAACCTCCGTGAGTTACTGGGATGGAAGTTGCTCACAGTCAATCGTGTAGAATAAGGGCTGTCCAGGCACTTGCTTATCAAAAGGTGACTTGTTCCAGCTGTAACAGCAGCACTGCTTCAAACTCTGCCCCTTTAACAGCAGAGCACAGACTCCCTTTCCAAGGAATACATCCTCTGCAGGCTCAGTTCCTCCCTGTGAGGGTGGGGAGGCCCTGGCACAGGTTGCCCGGAGAAGCTGTGGCTGCCCCATCCCTGGAAGTGTCCAAGGCCAGGTTGGACGGGGCTTGGAGCAAGCTGGGCTAGTGGAAGGTGTCCCTGCCCATGGCAGGGGGTGGCACTGGATGGTCTATAAGGTCCCTTCCCACCCAAGCCAGTCTATATTTCTGGCCTGTCTTAGCACCACTGAAAGCAACTGTGTTCCATTTCCATTCCCAGTTCCTTTGGTTGTTTCCCCTCTCCCTCCCACCTTCTGTGCCCATGGCTGAGCCACCAATATGTCCAATCTGCTGCTGATTTCCACTCAGATTCTGTAGGTTCTCATAGCCAGGCTAGAAACAATTCTCCATCCAGTTAACAATCCACCTTTGCTTATTCTTGACAATGCCAAATGTGCCTCGTTTCCCTGTCTGTGCTCCTCAAGTCCCTGCCACAACCATCCTCTCCATTTGTTCTGGCATCAGCTCCTGCTTCATTACAACAAACAGTGCTCCCACCCCAGCATGATATTCCTGCAGCTGGGATGGAGTAATTCCATGCAACAGCAAAGAGGACCAGGCTGTACCCACCAACCAGACATCAGCTTTGCAGGAAAGATGGGGGGGGATCTTCAGGACAGCAAGCTGAACACGAGTCAGCAGTGTGTCCATGCAGCAGTAACTCATCCAAAGACTGGCCTGGATCAGCAAGAGTATAGCCAACCTCAAAGTAATTAATTATTCCCCGTTATTTGGCAGTTATGAGAGCACAACTGACACTGTGTTCAATATTGGGCTACCGTGTTACAAGATAGGCACTGACAAGGAGGTCCAGGGAGGTAAGGGGGCTGGAACACACGGGGCAAGCTGGACAAATCCAGTTGTTCCAGGCTAAAGGAAGGCTGGAGTGGGAGGGAGTCTAACTGCTGTTTTCAGGGGCCTCATGGGATAATACGGAGAACAGAGGCAGACTTTTCCCAGAGGTGCCCAGCAACAGGACAAGAGGCAACAGACTAGCTGCAACGAGGAAAATCGTTTATGTATTGAGGAAAAAGGTTTAGGAGGAATACATTCCTGATTTACAGAAATGTACAAACACAAGGGCAACACAAATTGAAAACAAATTCCTTGAGGGGGGAACTGAACGGTGGTACTTGTCCCCCAGAAAGTTTGTTTTCCACCATGGTACGAAAAGTCTGGAGTAAACAGATTGTGGTGAGACTGCACTGTACTGTGTCACCTGTGTCAGACGAGCCATGGGAGCAGTTAGTACTTTGCAGCTGACATGTATTTAATATTCACAGCTCTCAGTATATCTGCCACACCCCAGTGCTCCTCGTTAGTGTGCCCTGCGTGCACATGATCACTGAAAATTCACCATCATCACACACTTCTGGTCAGGTTTTTGGGAAGCAGCAACTGTGACTGTTGTCAAGCAACTTTCTACTCCAGCTTCCCAGAACTGCCTGTGTAGAGAGTTAGCCAAGCAGAACACAGCCCTTCCACTTAAAGCTGCAAGTGAATGACGGGAAACGTGACAGTTCTTTCTCTGTTATCTTCCGATCCACGTAACCACCGTTAAACACCAGGATTTAGTAAATAAGGATTAATGGTGCTCTGTGATAAAGGTGAAGTCCCCTTGCACTTTTGATTACCTGTCACATCTGCAAACAACAGAGTTTCTGTACTGAAAGGAAACTCTGGAGAGCATAAAATGACCATTAGGAAATTTCCCTTCCATAACTGAGCGTTGGCTGCCGGCCGTTGTTTCGTGCGAGACACCCTAAACAGATGAATAGCACTGGGGGGAAAAAAATGAAACTTTAATTTGTTTCAGATGCAGGAGCCAAATTCTTTTTGTCCCCCCTCCCATATTTCAGGGAGGAGACTTGAAAAAGAGACACACCAGCCCTGATCCAGGGGAGGCTTGTGCACTCCTCAAGGCAGGCGTTTCAATGTGGTACGGAGGAAATGACTTCTCATACCAGACCAGGGAAACACCAACATTTCAATCTGCCTACTCAAAGGAAACGTGAGGGAGATTGATATTGAATAGGAAAACCATTGAAAGAGGCTGCAAACACCAAGCCTGAGCACTTGTGTTCTCCATAAAGACACGGCAACGCCTGCCAGGTCAGCTCTGCTCTGCAGTGAAAGGAGAGGATCTGTCTCTGACACAGAAGCGCTTCCCAGCGGTCCCCAAAACAAAACTCATCCTTCAAGCGTGAACCAAACATGCTGCAATATTTCAATTAAGCCCCATTTCCTGGCCTATACTCAGTAGAGCTCTCTGCCAGCTTGTGCCAAGCAATGGCTCGGCCCTCCCGTGTTTCCATAAAACACCGCTGGGGTGCAATGGTTCATATAAAAGATGCGAAGAAGGGTAGTGAAGGATGTGTAGAAACAAAAACAAACCCAGAAAGGATCGAGGAGAGAGGGCAGAATGCATGACTCCATGACATGAAAGTGTAAAAATGCAGGTAGTTCATGAGCCTTAACTGCAAGGCAATAAAAATGACAAGCACTGCAATAAGGCGGCCATGGAGTTAATCACTAACAGAGGGAGAAAAACCCCTCTCAGGGGCTTCATCCCCCTCCACCAGGGCCACAGCAGCACACAGAGCACATTGTACCCAAAGCACACATGGGAAAGTGTTATTAGTGCAACACTGACCAGGCTAAAAGGTTGGGGAAGAGGTGGCCAGGAGGAAATACCAGCAGGGCAGCCACGGATGTGTTTCAGCAGCTCAGGGTGTGCTGTGCAGCTGCCCTGAGAAGCCAGGGCTTTTACAGAGCAGCAAACTGCACAAATATCCAACACCATCAGTGTTGGGGGACTCTTATCAGGCTGTTTGGTTATGCTGTTTAGCAAGTCAGAGGTGACTATTCAAGTGTTATACCAAAAAAGGAACGTGACAGAATTTAAGATTAAATAATACAATCCCACTGTTTAGAAGCAACATAATTTAAGTCTGCCATGATTTTTTTTTTTCTTCCCACTACATCAGGTTCGTTTGTTCACAACCACTGCTGTGTTGTCGCTTCAGACAGGTCATTTTCCTGGCAGTCTGTAGAACCAGGCACAGCTTACCCTGGTACAGCATTTTGTGTGTTTTACCTTCCCATGCCACACAGAACTTCCATTGCAGTTGAAATTTGGGAACAGTACAATCAGTCTTTCTTTCCAGGCATCCAGAACAATTCTTTTCTCTTGGTGCAGGCTCAGCCTGCTGGAATCCTTAGACCCTTGAAGTGTTAAATATCAGCAGTGCTCAAACTTCCAGTGTTATTTCTGGGAGAAAGCAGCTTTACACTGTTAAAAATTAGAGTCATCCTGTTGGAAGACAGTATCCATAGTCATTATCTGCCTAACAAACCAGCATCCAGTGGCATCATCACTGCAGCACTGGAATATTTACCTGGTGAGGCTTTCACTAATAAGGTCTAATTGCACATTTCAGCATTTTGCTGCTCAGAAGCAGTTTTGGGTGTATAAGCTACAGAGTATTGAGCAGTTTTCAGCTGTAACTCGAGCTTCCAGAAAGTCTTGGGCTTTTTTTTTAAAAAATCCCATCAAATCCTTCAAGTTTGTGCATATGTGCTGGGCAAGAATCAGATTTCTGCATTTCCAAGTGTAACAATTTAACTCTGTTAAACTCTGGCTCTCGAGTTTGAAAAGTTTAACCCAAGGCTTCCAAAAGTGCTGTTTGATCTTTGATAACTGTTGACAGGCAGCGGGACGAGAGGGTGGGGGTTTTTTTTATCCCTAATGATTTTCCTGAAGAGCAAGTCTCAGTGTGGTATTAGAAGGGTTAAGGAGCCATCTGCTGGCAGCTCCAACAAATTGTGGAATTGCAGCAAAAGCCAATAAAATTTCAATTACAAATTAATTATGTACAGTGCATTTAATTATCCATGGATTCAAACTGTCCATGGATAATTCAAATGAAGCACTTTCACAGGGGGATACACAGCCTGCTATGTATCTGCCAACAATTTAAATGAGATGCCAGTGGATTCTGGGTGTCTGATCTGTCTTTAAAATAGGAAACAGCCAGGCCCGAACACAGTGTGTTGAATTTGATCATATTAATGTCTATCAACCCAGAAAAATCATAGATAGAATCACAGACTGGTTTGGGTTGGGAGGGACTTTGAAAGCTCAACTCATTCCACTGCTTGCCATGGGCAGGGACACCTTCCACTAGCCCAGGTTGCTCCAAGCCCTGTCCAACCTGGCCTTGGACACTTCCAGGGATGGGGCAGCCACAGCTTCTCTGGGCAACAAATATATAGAGGCCACTTTCTACATTTAGATCTCTGCCTCAAAACAGAAAACACAGGAAACTCTCTAAGCAGAGACACCAGAAGGGGACTGTTCTCTCTAGGAAGCAAAGGAAAGGTGATCCTTGTCTGCAGCCAGACACTAACAGGGTCAAAACCACGAAGTGTGGAGAAAACACCCCAATAACAGGGGTGGTGGTGAGTGCACACAGTGTGTAATCTTTGGGCAGGCAGCAATCACCCAGCTCAAACCTCACCCAGGGGAAAGGCAGGATTCAAGGAGAACAGTCTCCCACTGCCTCATCTCCCTCCTGTCATCCTCTCCAAGCAGGCACAGAGCGAGAGTGAAAAATGGTTGTGATCTCATGTTTTAGGAGGTAAAAGTCACCATCAGGAATATCAGAAAGCCCCAGCTGATAATCCACTCCTTAGCAGTGCCAGGTTCAGCACAGGGCTCTGAGAGCTCCCACACATCACAGTCTGTGCACAAAATGCAAATGCAGCTCTTTAAGAAACTGTGGGTTTCTTTCCGAGTCTTAATCCCACCAAAAATATCACTTATCCCATCTCTGCCATATGATCTACCACCACATTACATTTCTTTCCTCACCTGTCTCCAAGCCTGTTTACAGACATCCAGAGCAGACAGAATTCACCTGCAAGTGCAAGTCACTAGGACTGGCTCACAATTTCCACAGGGTGTCCCAGCCAGAAAATCCCTAAGAAGTCCAAAGCTGCTGCCCAGCTCACCCTCTCAAACTCTGCAGGCACAGAGGAATGTGTGGAGACTTGGGAATGTGCCAAACATACCCCTGGAAATAGCTAAATAGGAGATGGATGGAACAACACCTGGCCTCAAAATGGCAGGTATTACTGCTGGACAGTTTTAATCTGTCATATATTTCCAGTTTGTGTGCTCAGTACACTCCCAGAAGAAGTTACCCTTCAAGCTGTACATGCAGGGAAACATTCACAGAATTGGCTAGTCCACACACACACACACCAGTTTCTGCAGTATTTTCACATTAGCTTTTATAATACCTCGTTTTTATTTTTAAATGCTCATTACTAACAGTAAATATTTGCATTCCTGCCTTCCAACATGGGAAAAAGCTCAATTTTTCTCAATGCACAGGAAAGAGACCAGTTGGAGAGAGTCCAGAGGAGGCCACCAAGTTGATCAGAGGGGTGGAGCACCTCTGCTATAAGGAAAGGCTGGAAGAATTGGGACTGTTCCGCTTGGAGAAGAGAAGGCTCTGGGGTCACCTAATTGTGGCCTTCCAGGACCTGAAGGAGCTACAAGAAAGATGGAGAAGGACTATTTCCAAGGGTCTGGAGTGACAGGACACAGGGAATGGCTTCCCACTGCCACAGGGCAGGGTTTGATAGGATATTGGGAAGGAATTCTTTACTGGGAAAGTACTGAGGCCCTGGCACAGGTTGCCCAGAGAAGCTGTGGCTGCCCCTGGATCCCTGGAAGTGTCCAAGGCCAGGTTGGAC
>JAWWLV010000002.1:4619303-4641985 GCA_035041135.1 Platyrinchus mystaceus
TTTTATTTTTTGCCTCGTGGCATCAAGCCATTTCTATTCCAACCAGAAAAAAAGAGGATTATTTCTTGCTGGGATTTGAAAAAAAAAAAAAATCCAACAACAACCTAAAAAAAAAACCCCATACCCTACACCTAAGGTAACAAGCAGCACAAAATCCCCAAATAATTTCAGGCTCCTGTTCACAGTGTCCCTTGGGGTGCCCTCCCCAAGGAGAGGGGGTTTCTCCAGCCGGACCATGGGATGCTCCCAGCCAGTGATGCTTTTCAGGGACTACCACTAACACTTGGTACAACCTGCACGGTGCCCACACGCCTCCGGCTAATTCCCGAAAGCTCCATGACAAAGGGATGCTACCCTGGGAGGACGCTTTGGAGAAGGGCTCTGCTCCCACCTGCCCAGCAGCCTTAAATCCAAAGCACGGGAAACGCAAACTCCACACCTTTCCCCGCTTTCCTGGTCCTCTGAAAAGTGACTTATCCTATCCCTAATCTCTTCTGCACCTCTTCTTCAGGCAGAACCAAAACCACGCAGTTTCCTACAGCTCTGACTCTCCTTAAAAGTGTTTATGTTTTAAGTTGCTCAAACGAACAAAAAAAATCATCATTAATGAGACGACTAAAGGCACCCAGAGGCAAAGGGGGAGAAAATCCCAAACTAGGGTTGTTCCCTTCCCAGGAGGGCAGCTCCAAACCAGCAGCAAGGCAAAGGGCATTTCCTGACACCCTCTTCCCTCTCCCTCGCTTTAGGCTTTTGCCTCGCCGCACTTCCCCAGCCGGGAAAAGAGAACCAGGAGCAGGGCAGGGATTAATGGAAGCTTGGGAATGAGGGGAAGGGGCTCACGGCTCACAGTCAACTGCAGCACCGGAGCCCTAAACAAGCAACAAGAAGCGAGGAACCGGACCGAGGAGACCCTGCAGACGGGACCCACATACCAGCAACATGAAAAAAACAACCATAAGGAACTCACCTTCTCGTCCTTGAACGGTCGCAGCCTCTGCGGGGACAGATCCACGTGGAGTCACCAGGAAGGAAAAAGAGGCAATGCTGCTTCGCCTCTTATCACCCAAAAATGCGGGGGTGTCGCCTGCAAATGGTGAACTCGGATCACCTGGTGCCCCTCGGCAGGACAAACCCCTCAGGTGCCGCGGGGCTGATGGCAAAGCCGGGAGCAGGAGGGGAATGGGGGGGGCTCAGGTGATGCTCATCCAGCGTTTTCTCTCACAGGGGTCCCAGGTGATGCTCATCCAGCATTTTCTCTCACAGGGGTCCCAGGTGAGGTCCCAGGGCCCACATTGGGCTGTCACAGTGTCTCAGACGGGTCTAGCGCCGGGTGAAGCCTTTCCTAGAGGTTTCCTTCCAAATGCGCACTTGTGAGAGGAAAAAATCGTTCCGATCGCAAGCGACCGAACTTGCTGAGGGTTGTGGGGATCTCTGCAAGGTCCCTGCTGCCCCACGGACCCGCTCGTGGAAAGAAGGAAAGGCCTTGTGATGAAAAGCCGCGAGTAGAGCAGCCACATGGGGCAAGGATGGACATTTCCATCCCAGGCACATCATTTTCTGTCCGAGATCCCGGTGTTCTGAATCGTACAAGGAGGAGTCACCACATCTGCCCACCCAAGGGCTCCTTAAAGGAGTGAGACTTTGGCTTTCTAAGTAAACATAACTCGAGATCAAACTCCTGGGAGAAAAAAACAAAACCAAAACCAAACACACACAAACAAACAAACAAAAAGATAGAAGGGAAAGAAAACGGGCTGAAACAAAAGGGAAAAAAAAAAAAAGCCAAGAAAAACGATTTGGAGAACAATGAAAATCTGGGCATCAGCCATTAAGACTGGATGGGGCACGGTGGGCCAGCCTTGGTGAGAACCTGAGCAGAGGTTAAGGGCAAACCTGTCCTCTCCTTAGGAGTGACTGGAGCAGTGACCAGGCCGGGAGATTAGCAGGGGGAGATGGGAATCATGCAAATGAGTCTGTGGCCAGCAAAGCCGTTATCCCCACTCGGCGCAAAGTTTGGGAAGTTACACCCATAATTGCTCTAACAAATGGTGCACTCAGGCGGCTCCATCCCAAATGCAGCCCCTCAGCTCCCGAAAAGCCTCTCAGGCAGCGAGGGGATGATGGGCAGGGAGAAGTGCTAAAATGCTTCGGGCCAGCCTGAAATTTGGAGCCTCGGTGTGGTGGTTTCCAAGCCCGATGGAAGCCTGTGCTGCAGTGGTGTCCTGCCATGTTAACCTGAAAACACGCAGCGAGGAACAGCCCTTCCTTCCTCTGCCATTGGGGTGGGTTGGAGGGTCACCGGTGTGGCCCCAAAACCTCCCCAGTCCTTACAGTGTCTTTTCTGGCCCACCCAGAGCCAGGGTCCTGCCCTGAGCCACCGTTTCATCTTAGACTTACAAAGCCATCCCACAAAGCTCTCCGTTCCGGGATGTCCCTGACCTACCGACGACATTCCACCGGCCAACAGGGATAACGGACATTCCAAGGTCCCGGCCCCCCCTCTTTGGCTGCCAGCAGCACCCCCACGCCCAGGGTGGGGCTGAGCTCGGGGAGGGCAGGGCTGGCAGCGGGTGATGTGCTGACAGCTCCGCGGGGTGATGGATGGCCCAGGTGCCGCAGCCGGGCCCCGAGAACCGGCTGCCTCATCCCAACCTGTAATTTCCGAGGCGGCGTTTCCAGCCCGCGCCCCACAAAGCGATGGGAAGAGGGGGCGGGAATTGGGGGGCAGAGCCGAGCAAACCAGATGGCTCTGTCGTTAAGTGCAGCTGCACCAGGAGAGGTCGGAGTCTGATGAATCGGGCAGAGTCCCCACTAATTAACGCTGACACGCAAAGTTCAGGTCTGTCCACTGGTGAGGAATAAATCAATCCCCCAGAAATGGATATGGGCAACAAGGGATAGTTGAGTTTGTTCTCCTGCATCCCAGAGGGCAAGTAATTATCTCCATAACTTTCCATAAATAACTTCCACAGCTACCTTACACTTTCAGGTGTCAAAAACTAATTGTGCTCAGGAGCAAAACAGCACGGGACGGCAAGAAACCAAGTGAAGGGCTTGTTGAAGCTTGTGGTGCCATCCAGTTCCTCTGCTTCTACCTCCCATGGCGCTGACAGTGCTGGTTCTAGTGGAATTCCAGCCAGGGAATGGGGTGAATCTGCTTCAGTTTCCATCAATATGGAGAAAAGGAGTGGGGTCTGAGCCCTGAGGTGCCCAGCACTGTCTCCTCACCCTGTAATCATTTCAAAGACCCTTTTGAGGGTCCCAGTACCTTTTTTGGCCAAAGGGGCTCTAATATTTTAGGGTAAAGGGAAAACAAACCCCACAATTTTTCCAGCCCCCAAAACAGCCACCTTATGGGTGACTGCTAAAAATAACCCTGTCTCCCTGCTTTGAGCTGCTAATTAACAAATGCCATTGCCAGGCCTCATAATTTAAGGGAGGCACATGATGGAGGGTCAGTCTGAGCTGGTTTTCCAGGCTGGCACACAGGGTGACATTCCATGAGCACATAACTCAGTGGTTAAATTACTGGGAGAGCTCCCCTTTGCTTTGGGAAGAGGATGTGCCCCAGGATTAAATTCCCAGGGGATAATTGACACAGCTGCAGCTCTGCAGCAGGGAGGTGGGGAGAAGGGAAGACTTGTATTTTTAGTTAAACTAAGGGCTATTTTTTTTATTCCCATAATTGATGGGAAGGGGGGGGGAGGAAAATTGTGCACAGTTATGAGAATTGGAAAGAGTTTTGGGGCTTTTTTCATTGAATTATTTACATCTGACAAAGAAGGGCCACTATAAAACTAGCGCAGCACAGAACCCTTCCATATTATATAGAGCTGTTAAAGGGAAATGTTTAAATATTATCTAATTTCCAATAAAAACTGGACAAAATCAATGCAGCCTCGGGACAAGTTTATATTTCACTGGGCGGCAGTTTTCAAAGAAGAGCTGAGCAGCAGCAGCAGCAGCCCAGACATCTCTGGTCATGCAGTTGCATCTGCAGAAGTGTTTTTAGGGGAGGGCAGCCGTAAATCCGGGCGGTGATGGTGGGAGCCACCGGCACACCCGCACTCACCGCGTGGTTTAAGGCAGCCTCGTGGGTTTTTGGAACCAGCAGGGTCAGTTATTACAGGCTGAGATCTTCCTGGAGCAAGGACTAAGTCCAGTGGCAGCTGAGCTTGGGGAACAAGCTGGTGCTGGAGCCGTTTTGCTTGCTGTGTGTTTTGCTCTTGCATGTGCCAGGAATGAGCTTCCCTCGTAACGTGAAGCCAGCGCAGACAATTTAAGTCATTATTAATAGATACACTTGATCTGAGGAAGGAAAATGCTTAATGTTTTGTTAAATGAGGTGTGCTCTGCAAACAGTGGAATGCAGGGAGAAGATTCAGATGTTCCCCCTGCATTAGAGATTAATGAGTGCAAGGCCACCACTAACAAAGTGCTCATCCTCACCCGTATCTGGGGCTCTACGCTGTGCAGGAGCATCCCTACTGAAGGAAGGACACAGCAGGATGATCCCAGACTCAATTTGTTACAGGGAATGTTTAAATATTAAACATTTACTATCCTTGGACCCTTGGGAATGCTGTGATCACAGGTGATGTGCCCAAGGCTGTGCAGCACACCAGTGGCAGGGGAAAGGCTTGAGGGCTTCCAGCCTTCCTCCACCACCCAAAATCGCTGCCTAAAGGCAACAAGTAGTTTACAAGCAGTTGAAACCCTCCCATTTTTCTTCCAAACCCCACCAGGGTCCTTCTCCCCCAACTCCTGGCCAGCCCCAGGATGCCCCACAGGTGTCCTGGGTGCCGTCTCCTCTCTGCAGTAAATCACAGCTGCCTGGGCAGCCACATTCCCCTTAAATCCACGGCAATATCGCTTCATCCCGACATCCCTCTCCACTCCTGGGTGGAAACAGCACTTGGCTTAGCTGGCAGGAGCCCAGGCTCGTGAGGGTTTATGTGCCACTCAGCTCCAAGGGGAATTTTTCTCTCTACTCTTGCTGGCCCCGGGCTATTTTTAACCTCCTTCCTCAGCAACGCTGTTAATCCTGTCGTTACCCCAACCCAAGATATGAGTGATATACACAAATGGATGCTGATTTAAAGGTTGGTGAGAAGGGCCACAGGATGTTTCAACACACTCTCAATGGCAATTTAATGCCAGAGACACACATACGCACTTCCCCAGCAAAATTGGCCCGGGTTTGACCGAGAAGATCTGGGCTCCCTGCTAAATATAAGCAGGGAGGCGATCCCTGCCATGGGAAGGTGATCCCTTTGGCATGAGCAAGGACATGTGAAGGCAAGATTCCTCCTCATCACCATGAAAATATTATAGGATTGTTAATCAGAGGAGAGGAAAAGCAAGGTAGGGCTGTGGAAACACCACCCAGGACAAGCTCCTGAGGATAAGGATCCCTGTCTGTGCTGCTCCCTGGGTCTCCAAATCTCCTGCGCCGCCGGCTGAGGGACCCCAGGGGATAAAACATCCCAGAGGGTGTTTTTCATACCAGAGCAGTGACTTGAGGAGGTGGCTTAGTTAATACCAGAACGGGGAATGGGCACAGAAAGGCTGGATGTGGCAGAAGAGCAACAAGTGGTAAAGGCAGAGATGAAAATGAGGGAGTTTGAAGGCTACAAACCGACTGAGCAGTTGTGGACAGCCCAGGTGGGAATGCCAGCCTTGAGATCAAGGGGAAGAGAGGAGAAAATAGGGAAGACCACTTAGGCTGACCTCAAATTAGCTCCCAGTTCTGCTTCCTGTGAATAGGGACCTCAAGGCAGGGGGTTCTTCACCAAGGATCCCCAGTCAGACTCCTCCAGCTCAGCACAACCCCTTCCTGGATGGACACACTGTGGGGTTTTCATGGCTCCATGCTCTTCCCACAATCTCCAGGGCTGGAGATGGATGTCACCACAGCCATGCCGGGGAAACCCTGAGAGAAACCTCAGGTGGCTCTGGCAGCACGGGTGTGCTGGCCTGGGGTTGGCACAGAGATGCTCAAGATCACCAGGAAGGTCCCGAACATTTCTTCCAGCCTCAGGTTGACCCCACATGAGGGAACCACGCAGCATTCCAGCAGTCCCTCCACCTCTGGTTTAAGGTCTTCCTGAGATCTGCTTGGATCAGGTTTACTCCCCAGAGGAGTGGGTGGGAAGGCTGGGAATGGGAGGCTGTGTCATCCAGAGCCTCCAGGTCACAAGATGCCAAGCTCAGCGTCCCCACCATGGATTTCTCCCGTGATCTTGAGGGAAGGAGCCACGAGCTGCAGGGCAGTAGGAGCTGGGAATGCTCTGCTGGCATCAAATGGCAGGAGAGTCTGGGTGCTTTTTCTCTGCTCTACAAGGCACTGTCTGGATGAGCAGCTTCCCCTGCCAAAGCCACAGGAGGATTTGTACCTCGCTGGTCTTTGCATCCCTGCACAGACACCCCAGAATTCCAGGCTGGGCCACTAACATGTTGCCCAGATTTTTCCATACAGCAAACACAAGACTAGAAAGGCATATGAGCACCTAAAAGAAGAAAAAAAAAAAAAAGTAGAGTGTTAGCCAGAGAAAAAAACACTTCCCAGAGGACACAAATAAGGTTATATGGGGAGGGACAGACAGCAGTCAACTCGATTTCCTTATTTGTTTTTTTACTTCCCTAAACACCAGGCACCTTTTTCCCGCTGCCTGCAAATGAACCAGCGATTTAATCCAAGAGCCGGCGTGGCCGGTGAAAAGCCGAGCGTCTTACGGACTCTCAGGTGATTTTCCTTTAAAGACCAGGCCAGAAAAAACTTTAAAACAGGTATTTGCTAACCCTAAATAGAAGAGCTATGGCACATTTAATTGCCTTAAGTGTTCCTGAGGTGGCTGGTTTCTGGTTAGCTGGCTGTGCCTGCAGTTTTAACCATAAATACTGATCACTTTTAATATTTCCTTCTCTTCCGCCAGAGGGGCAGGGAAGTGTAAAATCTGTGCATCCACCTGATTTTTTCAGGTTGGGATTAGACACTCTGTGGCTTGGGAATGTTTGCAAGAGGGGTCACAGCCCAAATTCCTCATGCAGGGGCTCAGGAAGAGCAATCTGGTCCCTACGTGGGAGGAATAAGGTGTTCCCAGGGTTGTGGTACCTGGTGCCTTCCTCCCTGAGATGCTGCTCAAAGTCCCAGGTGCTCCCAGAGCACTATTCTCAGTAGATTACTGATGGTCCCAGAGGTCCTGGAGCTGCTGGGAAATGCAAGGCCTCACTCTGGCTGTGCCCAAACCCAACACACTCCATGCCCAGCCCCGCATCACCCTCCCAACACGCTCCCACCTGGCTTGGGTGCATTCATTCCCAGCAAAGACAGCTTTTCCCTCCCTGGGGAATTGGTGAGCTGCCTTTCAGGCACACAGAGTGCCCCAGGCAGCTGGTTGCCTTTTCTCCCTCTTCTTTCCTGTTTATCCTGCAATCAGGGTGTTCCACATCCCAGGACATCCAGCACACTCTCCCCAGGAGATGCTCAGGATGGGTCCAAAGATGTCATCCCAATATCCTGTGCTTTTCCTTTTTTTTTCTTTTATAAAGAGCTCAGTCACTGGATATCCTGATGAAACTGCTCAGGGCCATAGTGAATTCCATCACCTGCCAGCTTCCATGGAAAGCCAGCCTGGCTTCAATCCTCTCCCCTTCAGGCAACAGGTGGTGAAAGCAAAGTTCCCACTGCAGATCCAACACATCGTGGACCAGGTCACAAGGAAAGAGTTCTGAAGAAGGAGAGCAGCCAGAGAGGGAAAGATCTGCAGATTTGCAGATATAAATATCTTGATCCCAGCTTGTAAATAACAGTCTCTGCAAGACGGCCAGAAATCAAATGTTAATCAGGTTTTGATTCAGCCAAAAATTTGGGGATGAATCAAACACATCCTCGGTGTGATGAGCGTTGGAAGGAGCAGGGTAGATAAGGGAGGATGCTACAAGCAGCCCTCATTGTTAATAAGGAGCTGGCTTTGATTCCTTCACCTGAGCTCCCTTTAGACCTTAAAGTTTCAGCCTCCAGCCTCCAAGCCATCGTAAATTCCCTGTGATTCCAGGATTTTGGGCTTCACCAGCCTGCTCTGCCCCCGAAGGGACGGGGCAACCAAACCAACCGGTGTGTGGAGAGGACCCCACAGCCCACAGAGGTCCAGCTTGTCCTGGTTTTGCCCAGCTGATTCCAAGCCTGGAATAAAAAAAAAAAAAAATATGTATCTCTATAAAAAATGAGCCGTTGTCACCGATTTGCATGTTCTGTTCCCCTGGAAGCTGGAGGGGGATGGCAGGTGAGGCAGCACACGGCGACACGGGGATCAGACAGAGCCGACGTGGAAACAGCTGAGTTATAAAGCCCTTGAATATTGGGGCTTTATAATGGAAATGCTGAGAGACCCTTAACTACGCCCGGCGCTACGGGGGCTTCTGCAATAACTAAGCCAACTCCCTTGGAAGATCAAAAATTAATAGACATTTCAGACAGGTTTTGAGGTTTCGACCACTGCTTTTCAGTCGCAAAGACTTTGCTAAAGTTAGAGACTGAGGAGGTCAAGCTTTAGGTAACACAAACATTTCCTCTTTGATTAGGGGGAGACTACTTTACCTCGCCTTCTTTTTTTTTTTATTTTATTTTTTTTTCCGTTGAGTAGTAGATTTTAGGTCATCCTTAATTTTTTACTGACAATAAAGAGCAGGTCATTGACCTACATAGAGAGCTATTTTATTTTTCTCCCTCTCGATAACAATGGCCAGAACACCTATGTGCCAGGTTCTTCTGTATTCCCATATACTCGGCAATTCACCATGGGGGCAGGACTTAAAACCTTTGAGCCTCTCAGTGACTGGGATAAAAAAAAATTATCTGGGCTTCCTTCCAGCCATTTGAGCTTCAGAATCCATGAGATTTCAACAAAAAGGATATCAGAGCTTTAATCTAGGAGCTTTTTGAAGAGATGGAAAAAAAAGTTCCAGTAAAGTTCAGTCTTACCTTCTTCACTTTAGGAGCTGTTCATGCCAACGTCGGCCTATTTAGTAGAGTTCCTCTCCTTGACCTCTTTTTTACAGCCGAGATAATTAACATGGTGGGGTAAGATGAGTCTCTAAATTCACTGCACTCTCTCCCCAGCGCTCTCCCTTTTCCCTCTTAAAGCTGGGATGATTAAAGGACTCTGCCTTTATTGGCACCCCGAAAAAAAAAAAATAAAATAAAAATAATTGAGGGGGAGAGGAAGAGTCTTGGCGGCGCCGGGGAGGGAAGGGCGGGCGTGGGGCGGTGGGAAGGCACGTGGCAGGGATGCAACACGTGGCTCCCACCTCCCATCATGATGCCCACTGAGGAAAGGATGCCAGACACCACCACATCTGTGCAGTCCCCTTGCAGACCTGGGAGTCTCTCTGAACACCCCAGGTTTCCAGTGCGACCAGGGAGAGCCCACTTGGAGGGAAATCGAGCCTTCCACAGAGGGAAGAGGGCTCAGGCAAGACAAGGGATGGGAAAAGGTGTCACCCCTTCCTCCAGGCAACTCGGGCTGAGCGTCCTTCAAGCTTTCACTCCACCCTGGGAGCTGAAACCAGAGTGATCTTCCTGCTCTGAGCCTCCAGAGCTGAAGGACGGGGCATAAATGGTGGGATGAGTCCAGGCAGGAGGTCAGTCCAGGGGGTTCCATGCAAGGATTGACGGGGTAGGGAGCGAGCACAAGAGCTGCCAGAGACAGGATGGGTTTTGCTTAGGGGGGAGTGTTGGATGAGGGAAGCTCATCATGGGAGGAATTGGCAGCAAACAGGAGCCAAGCAGGAAAGCAGGTACCTAAAAAGGCAACATGGTCAAGATAAGGCTCCCAGATGCCAGGGAGATAGGTACCTGTTGGACCAGCTCCATGGCACTTTCCAGCTATTCCAGCACCATCCTAGACCCACTGTTCCTTCTGGCTGTGGGAAATAAGCATTACTACAAACAAAAAAAAAAAAACAGAAATTTGAAAAATCAGCATTTAGCTTCATCTAGGACTAAACCTAGTCCTCTGCTCTGTTTAGCCTTGCTAAAGTCAAAACTTGGATCATTTGGAGCCATTATTTTGGGAAGTCATTCTCCTACCGGGGAAAACCAGCTCCTTCCTGGGTCCTGAGCAAGAAATAAGGAGCCCAAAATCAGGGGCAGGGCTGACCCTGCAGGTGTGACAACATGAGGGCTTCCACAGACAAACCTTTCTCGGGCCCCGGGGGGGGGAGGGGGGGAACAAACTGGATGCTTTTCCTTAAGAAAACTGGGCATCTGAGTGTGTTTTTGGGACAGGAATTTTCCTTCAGGCTCCGCTGCCCCAACCTCCTGCTCCTCCTGCTGGTTGTTCATAGCATCCCATTTAAAGCAAAATCCCACTTTCCCAGCCTGGGCATTTTTCATCTCCACCCGAGCTACAGGCAGGAGCCATCCTGGCAGTGGGATGGCAACAGGCACGTCCTGCCCTGGCTCTATGGGTGGGTGAAGAGGGAAAATCAAACCCAAATCATTTTCTCCCGTTTATTTGAGGCAGGAGCTCAGCACGAGGCAAATCTGTAGCACCAACATCACAGATTTGCTTTGACCTAACAAGTGAGTTGTCCGAGCAAGGACACGTTCAGATGTGTTACCCATCACCTGAAAATGAGTTGGGAAGGGTTTGGAAGTGAGTTTAAGTTAGTCAAAATTAGGTACCAGGCTGGGTGGAAAAGCTGGTTGCTTGCTTTGCCACTGTGCCTCTGAATTTCTGCTGAGCTAAACCTAAAACCAAACTAAGTATATTCTTTCAGTATTCCCAGAAAGTTGGAGAGGAGCCCTTAAAAAAGCATCAGTCCATCACTAGGCCTTATTTAGTGGGATTTTAGTCTAATCTGATGGCAAAAAAAACCCCCGAAGAAGTCAGAAATGCTGGTGAAGTGCTAGAGCATATGAATTCATGCAGAGAGATTTTAAAGGTTAAAAAGAGCATCTACCCAGAATCTGCTGATGCCCAGACATCCAAACAGGATCCTTTCCATCCACCAGAAGAGATCAACTCATATTTATAGTTCCTCTAAACATTCCCTCTTTGCTGAGGGAGGAGCATCCAGGGGGAAAATTCAATATAAACTGACTTGGATTTCCTTCAGCAAGTTGGACTTTGAACTTGATAACCAAAAAGAATAACCCCTCAGTCAAGCAACACCTGGAAAGGATGGCATTTCCACAGAAAAATATTTGGGATGTTTAGTGGGAGGTCAAGAGGAATCGATCTCCCCGTATTGAATTCTCTGTAAGGGAAAACCCCGTGGCACAGGGAGGATGCTGGGCTGGAGGGGCTGGATGCAGCTCCTGGCTTTGCCAATCCACGTTGTGCCACCCTGGGCACTCTCCAAAACCAGGGTGATGCTTGTGCCCTGTGCACAGACACCTACTTGTCTGGGAAGGAGCAGGGGTGCTTTAAGTGTGGTCTATTAAAAAAACATAGAACAAAAAGGGGGTTTTTCTCATGGACTCAGCTGCTGCATTTTTGCAGCCAAGTCAGAAATGTATTTTTTTCCATTTTTTTTTTCCTGCAGAACCATCCCTTATTTTTCCCCTTGAATACATTATTTTTATTGGGTGCCATTATTAGGGTGTCAGAGCTACCTGTGACATTAGGATTAAGCTAATCAGGAGAGGTCCCGAGAGAATCATTATAATTAGGGCTACAAATTCCCTGCTGACAAGGATGGACAAGACCAGTAAATGTGACGGAGACTGAGTGATTTGCTCTAATAGCAGATCCCCTCTGACAAAGTTGTACCCACCAGCAGCAGACAGCAAGCCTCCAAAAAACCCTCAGTGGGACAAGCCATTGCTTGAGAAAGGGGTTCAGCCTGTTATGGAGCAAAAAGAGAATTGTAAAGTAAGGATCTGGTGATTTTGGGGCTGGCACATCTGGGAGCATTACACCACACCAACCTGGCCCCACAGATCCTGCAGAATTATTTTCCTGGCAAACCCAGGCTTGATAAGCAGGAGAAAAGCAGCCCAAGGAGGTATTTGTAAACCCTGCACTGACAAGGACAGTGGATGTCTCACCAGCTCCCATCAAATCATGGGGGAGGTGATGCTGCAGGTCCAGAAAGAGTCAAGAGTATTATTATTATTATTATTATTATTATTATTATTATTAATGTTATTATAATATCATTATTTTATTATTGTCATTGTCCCCACATATGCTAGCATTCATCTGTGCCAGGAAAACCAAACAATATCCTGGCACCGTCCTTCCTCCCTGGGGTTCCCCTTCTTTCCCATCCCTGCTGCTGGAAGTATCAGGCTGGGACTTCCCTCCCCCCTCAGCTCCCCGTCCTTTTGCTTCTGTGTCAGCCCAGAACTTCACTCAGGGCTCTGGTGACACCTGGGCTAAAAGAAAAGCTTGTTAGAGGAAAATTGAAGAGACAGGGAGGGTTTAAAGGCTTTTGCTCCTCCCCAGACTCCAGCCAGCCACTGCTGAGGCTTCCCAAAGGATGGCTCTCCCCACCTCCCGGGCAGCATCTCTTGGGAAAACACGAGCTCGCCCGTATTCAAGGTCCAACTTAGCTGGGTCTGCCCCCTCCAAAAAACCGCCCCCTCCAAAAAACCACCCTCTCTGTGCCTCAGCAACGAGCTCAGCCCCCCGCGAGTGAAGGCGGCTGCCGACAGCCCTGCCCCGGCGGTGACACCGAGCGGCTCCCGGCAGGAGAGAGGGAGCAGTCACTTTGATTCATTCAGACTGCCCGATCACATCCGTTTACTCACACACACACACCGAAAAAAATAAAATACCCCCCCCGTCAGGGCGTACCAGGCGCCTGTGACCCCCCCATCCACTGGCAGAAGGATGCAGGCAGGAGGCTCTGGTGGGAACTGGTGTCCCCACTTTGCAGCAGCCGCGACCCCTCTCTGCACCCAGGCGCGGTGATGTTAGAGGGGGGGATTGCTTGCCTTGGTTTAGCGCTCCTGGGAACTGCAGGTGCTGCTGCTCCCTCCTCACCGGGTGCCAAACAAGCCAGCAAAACTCGTTTCTGCAGAGTTAAACCACCTGCAAGGTGTTTATTTCAGGGCAGGCAGAAAACCAGGACCGGGACTTCAACTCCATGATCCCCGTGGGTCCCTTGCAACTCGGGATTTTCTATGATCCTGTGAAACACAACCCTCCAGTCCTCTCTGGGGCAGGAGCCCAGCACAGGTGTTTGGGTCCCTGAAAGGGAGAAGGAGAATCCATTTTTATACCCAAGCAAGTAGGCCCAGGAGGGTGGGACCCTGGTGGGTCGGGGTCAAGAATGGTTAAGGTGGACAAAGATGGTCAAAGTGGTCAAAGATAGTCAGTCTGGTCAGGGGGTGGACAGTGGAGCTGGGACTGGTGGTGCTGCTGGGAGCGATGGAAATGATGCCACACCTCGGCACGGGGTGGCAGCGGGTGGAGCAGGCAGGGCAAAGGGCAGGGTGGAGCCAGCACGGCTCTCAGGGGTCTGCAAGGAGGATGTTTTCCTGCCTGGAGAACATCAGAGACAGGCTTGGTACACCAGCCACCGGTGCAGCCGCCTCATGGCTCTGCATTCCATTGATTTTACATCAAACAGTAAAGAAAATATTATCCTGGCTTGTCACACACCGGCCAAAAATGTAAACAAGAAGCAAAGGCTGCATCCAGAGGAACAAGTGCCTCAGCAAGGCCATCTTCCCACCACTTCCAAATGGGGAAAGATCTGCAAAACAGGCTGGGAGAAACCTTAACCCCCCCTCATCCTGACATGGTGGATGTTCTCCCCTCTGGGACCTGCCTCTCTTGTGTGACCCTGCCTTTGCCCACGGGTAGGTGCTGATGTCCTGTGCGGCCGTGCCAGAGCTCATCGAAGTCCTCTTCAATTCCTACTCACAAATCCCCGTCTCCCAGGCGTGGCCCGAGGCCAAGGTGTTCCAGGTTAGACAGCACTGGGCTTTGGCAGGGATGGCTGAGGCCCAAGGAGGGGGTTTACCCACAGAGAGGGGATTTTTCCCCACCCAGACGTCACTTGGGCGGGGAAAAAAAAATTGGAATGATCCCCAGAGCACCATGACACACCTGATTCATCCAGGTTTGCATCCCTTTAGTTCCATCGACATCAAACCCCACATCCCTGCCCAGCCTGCAATAAAATCCACTCCCAGCACCTGGAAGTGACCCTGGAGCCAGAGCACTGCCCAGCAGGAGCTCACAAGACTCATTTGGATTTGAAAAAGCTCATTCCTGGACATGCAACAGGTCTGGCCAGCCCACTCTGGCACGATCTGGGATGGCTCCTGGCCCCTACAGGCTGTGAAGGGATGGCTGCTGGAATGCAATTAGAGCCCTTCAGCCATTTCAGAGAGTAGGAGAAAAGATTTTTACTCCATGCTGAGGAAAGGCTGGGGCTGCACAGCCCAGTCCTGTTTCTCTTCCCCATCTCAGAAACAGGGTCTCTTGTCCAAGAGCTTCCTGCAGCGACGATGCTGCCGGTGGCCCTGAGAGCACCCTCCCCACGAGGCCAGCCTTCTCCATGTGCTTCCACAGGGGAATTCCTCCCCCAGCCTTCTCCATGTGCTTCCACAGGGGAATTCCTCCCCCAGCCTTTGCTTGCAGGGCCGTGTCAGCACACGGACCCCTCAAGCCCCCAGGCACACAGCGGTTCCTCGCCGCTTTCCCTTCGATCTTCATCCTAAAATATCTCCAGCTTGCTTGGTAACCAGGAAAAAAGTGCTGCCCCTCTTTCCCCTCTCCTTGCAGCAGCACCAGCCGTTCTACAGGTCCCTTTTCCAGCTGGTGGGCACTTGTGCCGCTCCACCATCCGGGAAAACCTCGGCAGCAGGTGCCACAGCCTCATCCCTCTGCTCCCTGTGCCCAAGGCTCTGTGGGAATACCTGCTGCTTCAGAGCCCAAAGGAGTCGTGCTCTGAAGGAGCAGATCCACGTCCAAGTGCAGCCCTGCCTTCCCTGCACGGAGCAGGGCAGCATCCATTTCTGTCAGCCCAGCCGGGGAGCGCCGCTTCCCGTGATAGATGGCTGTTTTCCAGGGATTTATAATGTAACTAAAATGTGCTTTCGCCTGTAACTTCGTATAGATTTTTTTCCCTAATTGTGCTTTAAATAGATTATAAAGAGTAATAAAATGATTAGTAGCTGTTGGGAGCCAGCTGCAGATATGAATAATGCTCATTATAGAGGATCCCTGCAAAGCAGGGGGCTGCTCAGGTGTGCAGAGGCAAGCAGGTCACTCCCATCAGCCCACGTGGGCATCAAATCCCCTTGGATAAACCTCACACAGCACTGGCACCAGAGGTGCAGCGTGGAAGCCCTTAGCAGGATGCAATACCCAGGGGCATTAATATAGACCTTAAAATAGACAAAAAAAAAATCAATTTTTTAATGTAGAAGGCACCAAGAAAGCACTGGTTATTCCACACTGGAGGGGTGACACAGTTCCCTGTATCTCCTGGCTTTCCACAATCCATGGAATGCACCAACACCTGCCATACCCAATCATGCCTATCACTGTTCCCAGGCTGGCATGTGAAAGGTCTGGAAGACCCAGTGATAGGAGTTTGGGCTTTCATTTCCCACAGTGACTCAGCCAAAGGCACCAGGAGGAGCAAGGATTTATTTTTCCCAGATCCTCAGCCTCTCCAGATTAATCCCTGTTGGACCAAAGCATGTGCACACGTGTGTCCATTGGAAGAACAGCTGTGTTCATGCCAGCAGCTCTGCCACAGCACTCACCAAATCCTTCCACTGCTTATTTACACTCATTGGGGTTTTTTTTTATATATATAAATACCTCATTTTGCATGTTTGGTTGGACTTTGCACCAGCACCAGCCCTCTTGTGGGTTGTGTATGGGATGCACACTGCATCCCTGGCTCCCAGAGCTGCTGCCTGTGGAGTGCAGAAATGGGGAGGAAAAAGAAACTCCTCCCTCTCCCAGCTTCCACCTGCTGCTTCCACAGCATCCCTCACCATTTAAGTTGTGTATGGATGGGCAACTGCACTGCCAAGCCCGCCCCGTGTTCCCAGTCTTTGGTGCCCTGCCGTGGGAATGCCCCACGGCAAATCCCCATGACCCCTTCAGACCCGGCACCTCGTGGCTTTAGCGGCTCTTTGACTTTATGGTTTGTTTTGGTGGCTGGAGCAGGGGGTGGGAATAGAAAGGGATTTAGAGGAAAAAAAAAACCCCATCCTGGTCGAGCTTGAACCAAGCCCAATCTAAATTTTGGTGCCTCTTTCATCTTTTGTGTGGCGCCCGGGAGCGGGAAGAATGGCAGGTTTTACATCCGTATCGGGCACAGTTTGCATGGAGACAAGAGTCCCACCAGGAATCCCAAACCCCACACCCCTCACCCGCAGCCGGCGAGGGGGGGGGGGGGAAATGCAAAAGCCGAGGGAGGAATTGAGGCGGTTTTGGGGGGGCCGCGGGAAGGGGGGACACGCGTGGGCCGGTGCGCGGCTCCCCGCGGCCCGCAGGGGGCGCGCTGGGCACGGCCGGCGGGGGGAACCGCAGGCGGGACCCCCCTCTCTCCCCCCCAAATAAAACACCCCTCAAAGCGGAGACAAACGGGGGGAAAATCTTTAAAAAACGACTTTCGGGGGCTTAGGGCTTTTTTTCCCCCACGGGCTTTTTTTCCCCCTCGGCTTCAGCCGTTCTGCTGGATGCTGCGGGCAGGGTGATGGTGATGCTGATGATGCTCCGGGTGGGACGATGCTGATGATGCTCCGGGTGGGACGATGCTGATGATGCTCCGAGTGGGATGATACCCCGGGCTCGGGTTGATAAGTTTGGCGGGCGGGTAAAGAAGCGTTCGCCTATATATATATTTAAATATATATACACACACACACACACCAAATATATATATATTTTTATCTTTTCCCCTCCTGCCGGCACCTTGTTTTGATGCAGATGTTATGGGGAAAGGATCATTTTTATTATTTTTTTTTTATTATTATTTTCCAGCAGCTAAAGACGGGAGGTCACATTAACTTCTAATACGGAGACACATAAAAATGCGATTATGCCTGCTAAACAGAACACAGTAGGCTGCTAGTTAAGACAATGAGATTTCCAGGAAGCGATGCATAAATTCTTCAAAAAATGACACATTTTTCACGTTTCATTCCAATTAAATTACTGAGGCAGCTAACACAGCGCTGTGCACGCCATACATTTGGGGCGAATGAAGGCTTTTCTGGTTTTTTTCTTTATTTGTCTTTTTTTTTTTTTTTTTAAGTCTATCTGGATGTGCGTGTTTTATGAAAGACGTTTGATATTAAGCAGCTATTAAGGAAAAAAATGTCAGAGACCTTCTCTCCTCGAGGGTTTTTGTGTGTGTGTGTGGTGGGGCTGCTCCTGCTCGTTTTCCCACCCTGCAGCATTAAACCACCGATGGTCCAGCTGCAAAATAATTTCCAAATAATGGGAATTCCCCGCCCTGATGCACACACCTCTCTGTTTGCGAGGAGCTGGGGAGAACTGAGGAGTGATGCACACCCTTCCCCCCCCCCCAAAAAAAAGTCCTTGCCGTCCCGTCGGGTGTTCTTCCCCGCACTCGGGACCCTCTGGAGCAGGATCGAACCCCCCCGGGGACCCTGCGGGGATGGAGAGGGGGGGATGAACCCAGTGGGAAGCCGGGTTTGCCTCCCGCAGTCTGAAAAGGGGCTCCTCAGGGTGATAATCAAACCCCGAAGTGGCCCCGGTAATGAAACAGCGTTTGATTTTATTATTTATTTTTTTTATCATTATTTATTTATTTATTTATTTATTTAAAGCAGGCTGCACTGGGTGATCCGCAAAGCAATACGAATCAGAAATGAGATTTTTGAAGTCCTAATGAACCTGATTGCAGGAACATTTATAATCCCCCATGGCTTTAAATGAAATCAGATATAATCAGGAGCTATGGGGAAAGGGAGTGTTTACAGGCAGAGATTGGGAAGTGCTGCTGTATTAGTAAAGATGCTGTTCCTTCTATTGATGTCTAAAATGATGGATAATGTGAGAATGGCAAATATACTATTTGTCTAATGGCTCTGCAATTAAATTCCCCTGTAAATGACCCATGCCTCATTTCATCCTAATCTATGGAATTTTGATTGAATTCGTCAGCTCTAATTGAAAAATACTGCACTTTAATGTCTGCAGTGCAGTTTCAGGACCGCGCTGGTTTTAATGAGACGGTGCCCCTCTGACCTGGGAATATTTTAGACTTTTATTCGGGATTTTTTTTTTTTTTTTAAACGGGCGGATTTCTCAACTCGATTCCACGAAAAGCCGGGAATGAGGGTGCGTGGGGCTTGTCACCACTAATCTCTCCGTAGCGATGCATTTGATTAAGGTCTCCTTTAAGGCTCTTAAAATATTTGGACGCCGGTTATTTAAATATGTATCCATTTAAAATAATTTTTAAAATAGCCTATTTCCCCTTATGCGAACGAATTTTGGGATATGAGCCGGGATTATGGAAGTCAAATTTTTTCTTTTCTTTTTTTTTTTTCCTTCCTTTTTTTTTTTTTTACCTTTTTTTACCTGTACGGTGTTATTTTTACCCTCTTATACTCTTTTTTTTTTTTTTACTCGAAAATCCCGAGCGCCTTCAAGTGGTTTTTTTTTAAAAAAAAAGCAAGAAAGGGGAAAAGGGGGGAGGGAAAGGGAAAAAATGAGGGGAAAAAGAGGAAAGAGGAGGGGGAAAAAAGAGGGAGGAAGGGGGGGGAAGGGAGAAAAACCACATAGAAAAAAAATAAACCGACAATAAGAAGAGGCACATCCCCAGTGCTGGGGGGAAAGTTGCGGGAGACACCCCGGGATGGGATCCCGCTCCGGAGCTGGAGCTGCGGTGCGGGGACGCTCCGGGGGCGGGGGGGGGGGGGGGGGGGAAAAAGGTCAAATGGGAGCACGCGAAGGAGTTAATGGGATTAAGCGACGAATGAGTGGTTTGGGGATTGTTTTTTGTTTTGGTTTGCCTTTTTTTACCCCGCTTGGGAAGCGAAGGGGGAGGCGGGAGGGGGTTCCCGGTGGGCACGAGTGGGGCGGGGGTCTCATCCCGCGGCGGGCGCGCTTCCATGCGCATCCCTATTCCCACAGCCAAGGGGCAAATCCTGCCCTCCCACGTCCCCAACCCTCTTACTCCCACTTCCCGCAGCCCAAAACCGGTAAAATGAACCCTCAGCCACGCACAAAACCGTGTCTCCCTTCCCCGCAGGGGTGATGGGGGGTAGGATGGAGAGCCCCATCTGCATCCCTGATTGAGTGCTCACACCTAATCCCTACATCGTTAAATACACACGGATTTTTGGGGGACAGTTCTGCACACGGTCTCCCCTCTTGCTCACCCCCCTTTCCCAGGAAAAAAAAATCACTCTAAAAGCTCAGCGGGGTGAGATGATTTTGGTGACATTTCCCACGCAATTAAAATTTCCCCAGCGGATGCGAGAATTAGCTCGGCAGAGCCTTCGCAAGCCTGAGTTTTGGCTCTGATAAAGTCACTGGTATTAAGATCTGCTGGAAAACAGAGCTGCTCCCCCCCCATCCCTCCTCACTGACCTCGGGGACCAGCAGCAGCACAGACCCTCCTCCAAACAATGTTCCTTGCCAGCACAGCACCCCGAAGCCCCATGGGAGGACAGACGCCATCCCATGTGGTCCATGGAAACCCCCAGCACAGGTCCCTGCAAACAGCCTGGAGGTGCCCAAAGGGCTGGGAGCAGCCCCTGGCTCCCCGGCCCAGGTGGAGGGATGCTCTGACCTCTGCCACCCTATGGATTCCCACATGGAAGGGCTCAAGCACATCCCACCCCTCCTCTTCCTTCGTGGCTCCTTTCTTTCACTTCTTCACTCCAAAAAGCTGCACCCCCTCCCCACCCCGATTAGGGGGTTTATTTAGCCCACACTCTCTCCCCTCAGCCAGGAGACCACCAGAGTCACAGACACCCCCCCAAAATCTACCCAGTTCAAAGATGCCTCCACACATCTGCTTTTCCTCTCCTGAGAAAGCTTTTTGGGACAAAACCTGCCGGAAAGCCACCTGCTCTTCAGCATTCCCTGGTTCAGGTGACTCGGGAGCCTCCTGCAGCAGCATTTTGGTGCCACGTTTCAAGCCGGCTCCATGTGGGACCTGCTCTGCACCACCACCACGGCCCAGCCAGGCTGCCCAGGGGGAAAAGGGGCTCCTCCCCAGCCGAGCACGACCCTCCAAAGTATTGATTTCCACGATACATTTAGATTTAGACCCCTTGGGAAAGGCTCCTGGCGTGTCCCCGTGGCAGCGGGGGTCCCTCCGGGGGCTCCCCTGCCTGCTCTGCCTTGTCCCTTGCCTCCCTCACGCCTGTTACACTTCCCAGGCACAATCACGCTCCGGTTGCTCCTCCGACAATCAGAGATCGCCGACGTTTTTCTCCGGGAGAAAAATCAGCTAATTATGTGCCGAACAAAAAGCCTATTCTTGCCCGAAATAATGCTCCCGTCTTGCAAAGGCACTTGTTTGTGGGCAAATTTTGAAGAGGGCTGACAATACAAACAGCTGCAGGAGCTGGGTGTTGGTACACATTTCCATGCCCTGCCGGATTACCGTGCCTAATTACCTCTCCCTTTTCCGCAATCTAACGCGGGTTCCTGAAAAGAGATGATTTCCACACCCCCCCCACCCCTCCCTCTACTCGCTTTTCTATATTTGAACGAAAGCTTTGCTTCTCCTCACGGCTTTCCAGCCCGCTCGGGTTGGTTTGGGAACGAGCAGGGATGCTGCTGCTGATTTGGGGGGCTGGAGAGTTTAGTTCGGCTCCATCCGTGGTGGATGGGAGGAGAGGGAGGCAGGAGAGGGCTTCGATCGGGTGATGCCTGATGGATCGCGGGGAGGGAGAACAGGGAAAAAACACGGGAGAGAAACGGCCACGCGGGCGGCTCCGAGGCGTCCACGGTGAGGGGGGGGGTGATCCAGCCATGCTGGGAAAAACCCCCGAGCGCTGCACTGCTGCACATATGGTGGCCTCTGAGAGGGGAGCCGGGACATATGGAAATGAGCTGGATAAGTAAAACTTCTCCCAGTCCCCTGAAGTCGGAGATGGGCCCCGAAAGTGTTTGTGCGCACACGCCGCACAACCCCCCATCCCCAGCAGCAGCTGCTTCCTTGGCCATCCACCCTGTCCCGCGTGCCATACCTCGGGGAAAACTGGTTTCTCCGGCAGAAGTGCAGCATTGGGGAAGGGGGAACCCCAGAATTCATGCCGGGGGGACCAACAGGGCTTGGCACCCCAAAAAGCTGCACCGAGACGGGGAAGGGGAGCCACGGGCAGGACTGGCCGGCACAACTGCGCCGAGGCCCAAAAGCAATAACCCCCCTCTAATGGTTTCTGCCAAGAAAAGAACGCTTTCAGATGTTGGCTGGAAATGTGGAGGGATAAACTGACCCAGATATCCGGGCATGGGTCGGGGGGCAGCCCCAGCCCCCCATTTCAGGAAGCCAACGAGCTTCAGTGGCGGGAATGAGCAGGGAAAGGGGTTTTTGGGGAGGACTGCAAATGCCAGGGCTGGCAGGGAGGTCGTGATACCCCTTCCCAGAGGACAAACCCCAAGGGGAATTTTTTTTGGGGGGGGTTAAAAGCTCTACGGGGGTGTCCTTTGGGATGCACAGCTGTGCCAGTGCTGGAGGGATCACCCTCACCCCATGTGCCTCTGAGTTTTTGGGGGGCTGGAAGGGTAGGATTTAGGGGACAGAGCATGGTGGTCCCAATCCTTGGCACCCACCAGCCACTGCCATGGGCGGGTCACCTTCCTCCCGTGATGTGCAGTGCCCAGCCTGGCATCTTCCATCCTCCCCTGGAAAACGTGAGCATCCATGAGCTAGGAAGGAGCTGTGGATCAGTTAGAGCTTCCCAAGCTGACAGGCCAGACAGGCCAGGGATCACCTGCTGACCCTTGGTTTTGGGGGACCCACCCCCCCACCACAAGCCGCTTTAAGCCAGGGCTTATCTGCAGAACCCCCCCCAAAGCCAAGCCCAGGGGCACAGCCAGCACCATTGTCCCAGGAAGACTTCAACTTCCCAAAGGCAGGAGGGATCCCACCCCCAGCCAACTCCCCTCCTTTCTCTTTTTTTTTTTTCTCCCTCTCCCTCTCCTTTTTTTTTTTTTTTTTCAATTAATTTTATTTTCAAAAAAACATGATCTTTTATTTGGAACCACAATTAATTTCATTTGTTTTTTTTTTTTTCTCCCTCTCCCTTTTTTTTTTTTTGCATTTAATTTTATTTTCCAAACCACTTGATCTTTGCTTGGGAACCTCCATTAATTGCCTGGGTTTGCCTCTTCGCCTGGTCCCTTTATCATTATTTATGGCCTTTGAAATTGTGTAAAGTTCCCTTGACGTTCAATTTACAAGTTTGGGGGCTTTTTTTTTTTTTTTCTTTTTCCCCCTTTTTTTTTTTGTCCCAGCTTTTGTCCTCGCCAAAGACGTCGTGTTGGAAAAGGCTTTGAGCCGGCCAACATGAGAAGCTCGCCGGAGAAAAGGGAGCAGCCCTCCATCGCTTTTAATTCTGCCGTGTTGCTGAATGGCTCTTTTACATAATTGCAGAAGCAATTTCAAAGCCAAGCCAGGGGCTGACTTTACCCAGAACCACATGGAGCCTATTTGGGGGCTTTTCAAAAAAAAAAAAAAAAAAACGGGAAAAAAAAAAAAAGGGG
>JAWWLV010000002.1:4642280-4702659 GCA_035041135.1 Platyrinchus mystaceus
AATGGTTTGGAGGCACCAAACTGGTGCGTGTGACGGGGAATGTCCCACGGCCCGCGGACCCGCGCAGGGCCCGCTTGAATGGGACGCGGGGGGGACAGAGGGCGGGGCGATGGGCGGGGCCTGGAGGGAAGACCACGCCCCTCCCGGCCCGCTCCGCCAATGGCGGGCGGCGGCGGCGGCCACGTGGGGCGGGCCGGGTTCCCAGGCGGCCAAAATGTGAATGGGCCGCGGCGCGCGGGCGGGCAGAGCGCGGCGGCTCCGCGGGGCGCGGGCGCTGCGGGCGGGGCGGCCCCGGAGCGGCCCCGGAGCGGCCCCGGCTGTCCGGCCGCGGCCCCGCTCCGCCCCGGCTCGGCCCCGCACCGAGCGGCAGCGGGAGGAGGAGGAGGACGACGAGAAGGAGGAGGAGGAGGAAGGTGATCGCTCGCCCGCTCGCTCCCGCCGCCGCTCCGGCATGAGCGCGGCTTTCCAGCCCTCGCTGATGATGATGCAGCGCCCGCTGGGAAGCAGCACGGCCTTCAGCATCGACTCGCTCATCGGCAGCCCCCCGCCGCCCGCCCCCGGCCACTTCGTCTACACCGGCTACCCCATGTTCATGCCCTACCGGCCCGTGGTGCTGCCGCCGCCGCCGCCGCCGCCGCCGGCGCTGCCGCAGGGCGCGCTGCAGCCCGCGCTGCCCCCCGCGCACCCCCACCACCACCAGCTGCCCAGCCTGCCCACCGGCTTCTGCTCCAGCCTGGCCCAGGGCATGGCCCTCACCTCCACCCTCATGGCCACGCTGCCCGGCACCTTCCCCGCCTCCCCGCAGCACCAGGAGGCCGCCAGGAAGTTCGCGCCCCCGGGGAACTTCGAGAAAGCCGAGGGGATACCCCCGGACGGCGGCGGCGACGATGGCAAAGCCTTCCTGGGGAAGGACGGAGCCCTCCTGCCCTTCCCCGCCGCCGACGCCGTCCAGGCTTCCCTCGGTGAGTGAGCGCCGGTGCCGGCGAGGGGGAATCGGGGACGCGCTGCCCGCTCCGCGCATCGCCCCGGCGGGGCGGGCTGGGGGGGCCGGGAGGCAGGGGGGACCCCCGGGAGGAGACAGGGCTGGCCCCGGGGGACCGCTGGGCCGAGGAGAAGGGAGGAGGAGAAGGGAGGTTGGAGCTCCCGCCGCTCGAAAAACTATCAATAGAATAAATCCGACCGAAAGATCCGCGGGGGGAAAAAAAAGAAATTCCCAAAGCCATCAATTTTCGGGGGATGGAGCTGCAGGGCGGGGGGGCGCGGTGGCCGCGGCACGGAGGGTACCCGGTGCTAACGAAAGGCCTCTGCTTTGCTTCCAGCCGGGGCTCTCCGGGGCCAGGGCAAAGAGGACCCCAAAGCAGAAGAGGACGCGAAAGGCAAGGAGGAAAGTTTCTCCATGGACAGCGATCTAGACTATAGCTCGGACGACAACATCACCGGCCAGGCGGCTCACAAGGAAGAGGACTCTGGCAACGCGCTGGAGGAAAACCCCCAGAACCCCCCCAATTCCACCAACACCACATCCACGGGCAAAAACCGGCGGAGGCGAACAGCCTTCACCAGCGAGCAGCTGCTGGAGCTGGAAAAGGAGTTTCACTGCAAAAAGTACCTGTCCCTGACGGAGAGGTCCCAGATCGCTCACGCCCTCAAACTCAGCGAGGTGCAGGTGAAAATCTGGTTCCAGAACAGACGGGCGAAATGGAAACGGGTCAAGGCAGGCAACGCCAACTCCAAGACAGGGGAACCTTCCCGAAACCCTAAGATCGTGGTCCCCATCCCGGTGCACGTCAGCAGGTTTGCGATCAGGAGTCAGCATCAGCAGCTGGAGCAAGCCCGACCCTGATCTCTCCCTCCGCTCAGAGCCACAAGTTTTTAAGGGAAAAGTTTCCAAATCGGGGTTTAAAAGCAGCCCGCCCGAACAAAAAAATAAGAGAAGCAAAAAAAATTATTAAAAAAAAATCAAACCCTTAAATAAACCAACAACAGCCAACAAGAAAAAAAAACACCCCAGGCGAGCGAATTTTAAAGCGAAACTTTCCACTTACCGAGCCCGGCGAGAGTCTGCGAGGGAAAGGGTCTTGGAAACTGTTTTGGTTCGGAGCAGGAATATCGAACGCTGGAAGAGACACACACACACACACAGATATTTATTATCCCGCTGCCCTGCTCTGGACCCCCCCGTGCTGCCTCGGCCGCGGTGGGGACCGTGGATGTGGTGTGGTGTCGGCGCTGGATCCCCCTCGCCAGAGCATCCCCAGCGAAACCCGCAGCGGCTTTGGCCATCTTTTGGGTTGTCTTTCTTATCGGGGGCGAAAGGTAAAAAAAAAAAACAAACCAAAAGACAAGAGAACAAAACAAACAAACAAACAACAACAAAAAAAACAAACCACGGAAAGAAAACTAAGAGTTTCATTTCATGCCTTTTTTATTGTTTAGTTTTGTTGCCGATGGCTGAGTGGCAGGCACTGGGGGACGAGTTTTGAAATCTATTTTTTGCCTGGCTTTCTGTCGATTTGGTTTGCCTATTCTACCAAGCCATGTTTAAAAGAAAGAGACAGAGAGAGAGAGAGAGAGAGAGAGAGAGAGAGAGAGAGGGAGGGGGGATAAAAAAGGCAAAAAAAAAAAAAAGCAGCACGATCTTCTCTATTGTGTTTAATTTATTTCAATGTAGCTTATTTCCTTATAAGTTATGAAATTTAAAAGCAAACTAAGTCTTGTGAATAAAAACCGACAAAGAAACAAAGACTTTAAGAAAAAAAAAAAGACAAAAAAAAAAAAAAAAAGCGCCCTCCAGCCCCCGGCTGTTCTGTCCAGGATTTGGCGTTGAGCTGATTTCTTTTCCCCTCCTGCGCTGCCGGAGCGATGCTGCTCTCGCCTTTTTTTTTTTTCTTTTTTTTTTTCCCCCGAAGCCGCATTTAATGTCGGGGCGGGGGAGACGGGCAAAAAAAGTTTCTTTTTCCTTTTTTCTTTCTCTTTTTTTTTTTTTTTTTGGCGGGACGGAAAAGCTGGAAAAAAAAAAGCGCGTTTTGTGTGACCAAACGGGCATGGCCTCAGGCGTGGGGGGGTGGGGGGGAGAGGGAGGAGGTAAGAGCATCCCCGCAGCCTCCCCCGGCATTCAGCGGGTCTCCAGCCCCGTGTTCGGAGGTTCAGCCGCCCCTCCAGCCCCGCGCCCGCTCTCCTTGCGCCGGGGGGGATTCGGGGCCGAAGGGTCCCGCGTCCCCCCCTTCCCGCACCCTTTTCATCCCGTTTGTGGGTTCCCCCCCCCATTTCCCGCACCCCGGCTGCATCCGTGCCGGTGACACCGTGCCGTTGGCGGTGGCGGCGATTCGGAATTAAAATTTCCCGAGGAAAACGGGGTTCCGGGGGAGTCTATTAAAATTAAACCGGGGGTAGGAGGGGTGTCATTCGCTCCCGGGACAAGCTCCGGTGAGGAGTAAACCCCCGTTTGGCGGGGCCACGTCACTTGTAGCCCTCGCGCTTTATCATTTATTAATTATAATAATAGTTATTATTTTGTTCGGGTCGGAGGGGATGGCGGCGGCTCCGGGGGTGCAGCGTGGGAGTTCCCCCGTTCCCAGCAGCCGCCCCCCAGAACGGCCCGGTCCGGGGCAGCATCGCAGCCGGCCCCACGGGCAGCCGCGGACACGCGGGGACTAGCGGAAAATCGCGGGCCATTCCAGCCTTTTCGGCAGCCGCCGCCACTGCCCGCTGCTCTAAAAAAAACCCGCTATTATTAATCACCATTTTTGGTTTCGTTTTTGCGCGGGGAGCCGGGACACGCGTGGGACAAACCCACCCGTGTCCCCCCCGTCCCCCTCCCCCCGAGGTTTCCCAGCGTTGCTCCTCTTCGGAGCGCTTTAAAAAAATTTTTCCTTGTGGCGCTATTTGAATTTATTTCGGCTTTGCTTTCGGTGCAAAGGGGGACGCTGCTCGGCCAGCACAGCGCCCGGAGCCGGCCCGGCCGGGCGGCAGCTCCACGGGGCTCACCCCCCCCCACCGGCTGTACCCCCCCACGGGGGCGGGTTGGGCTGTATTTTAGGGAGGAGCAGCTGCTCCTCACCCTGTTCCCCCCCCCCAGGCATCCCTCCCCCTACAAGCCGGCATCTGCCCCAGGCACTGGAAAGTTATTTACTCCGCGGGTTGGGGTCCCCCATTGGCCCCCCCACTTATCCCAGGAGTGGGGCTTCGGGGCTGGAGGGGGGAGCCCCGGGCCGGGGGCCGGAGGAGAAGGAGATAAACAAGCGAGGGGGTTGATAGCTGTCATCATCACCATCATCATGGCTTTCATTTGGCTGCCTAATGAGTCAGATCACAGGCAGAGAGAAAAATTGTCAATCGCCCAGGCTCTAATGAATTTTTTTGCAAATTGTAATCAAGCCAGGCCGTCTCAGCTCGCTGATTAATGAGACCCAGGAGGCCCGGCCAGCACCTCAGCTTTTTATTCCATCCCGTCCTCCCTGCACTAAATTAACAGCAACTTGTCTGAGCTTCAAATTAACTCCCAATGATTAATTCTGATGGGGGGGTCTGAAGAATAGCTCGTCCTAATAGGCACTGGCCTCTGATGCTGTTTGAAATTAATACACTTCCCCTTTGGCTGCCGGCTTTAATCCAAGGTTGGGTTTTGACATCACTATATTTGTTGTTACAATAAATTCCTCTTACATCTGCAGATCAAATAATTGCGGTGCTCGGGGAGCGCGGCAGCGATGCCGGCCCGCTTCGCACAGCACAGAGTCGTAGGGGAAGGAAAGCTGCCCTGCTCCTGTGCTCCTCAGCTCCAGCCAGCCTCAGCAAAAAAACCCTTTTTTAAATACATACAGATTTATTTTTTTTAAGCCGCTGCTGTTCACAGTACCGGGCTGCGGTGCCTGGAGGAGGCAACCCCTCTCCAGCGGGGCTGGGAGGACGCTGCCCTCGCTCTTAAATAAGACATCACAGCTTTTAAATCCCCCTCCTCTCACCCTCTCGCCGCAGTGACCCGGCAAACTCACCGCATGCCAGGGCTGCAGCAGAGACCGGGCAAACTCACGGCAGGACGGGCGGGGGGAACTTCTCTTCCTCGGAGGGGACAACCCTGCCTTCCGCCTCGTTTCTGTTTGTACTGACTTAATTGGTTTAATTATTTCAGCTGGGACCGGCCAGGCTGCGCTTTGTGCCTTTACCTGCCCCTCCTGCCCCCGGGGGTGTGGCTGCCCCGCCGGCAGGGACCCTTTTGTGCCGGGGCGGGGGGCGCCGAACTCCCCCTCGGAGAGGGGGGTTATCCACCCTGGGAGCCTCCCTGCAGAGCATCCTCTGCGGTGGGGCTGACCCAAAAGTCTGGAGAGGGGGGCGAGGGGGTCTGCACCCCCTGGGAATATCCCTGCCGAGGACTGGGCATCCTCAAGGGGGGAAGGTTGCCCTCTGGAAGAGTCACCCACCCCTCAGGAGCCGCTGTCCTACGGGATGAGCCCCCCCTCCCGCCCCGGCTTCCATGGGGCCGTATCCATTATCCATCTCCATCCCCTCCGAGGAGAGCGAGGGGGGGGGCCGGGAAGCGGCCGCCAGTGCAAATCCCCGCCGTCACCACCGTCATAAAGCACCCGGCACCCTGACACACAAAAGCAACACCATATGTACGAAGACAACCTGTATGAATTATAAATTGCATCATAAAAATTGATTGCCTATCCCGAGCCTTCGGAAACTCGCGCGGTGGGGATCGGGGAAGGTGAAGGGACCCCCCTCTCCCCCCCAGCGCCCCGACCCGGCCGCCCCACGGCGGGAGGGGATGCTCTGCCCGGCCGGCCCGTGTCCCCCGTGGGTGCCGGTCCCTTCTGTCCCCTCCCGCGGCCGCGGGACGCTCGCCCGCCCCTCGCTTGCTCTTTTCTCCCTCCCGCTACGCCCGGCCCATAGAGAGCCTTAATCTATTTATTTCAAGCCACTTCATCCTCTCTCCCGCTTTTGTCCCGGCCCCAGCCTCTGGCTTTGTGGCAGGACCGCTGAGGTTTTAAAAGCCCCTTCCCCTATAGTTTGAGGTCTCCTTGGCTGCCTGAATTACAATGGCTAAAACAGGATTACACTGACCTGATCCTATTAAACGCGCCAATCGATCTGTGCCGCCCTCCCTCCGGCTCCGCAAACTTACTCGCCCAAACTTTCCCCGGGCCTCAGCCTGGGAAGAGGAGAAGCAAAAGGCCGCCTTTCCGAGCAGGCCTGTTGGAGGAAGGATGGATGGAGCCTATTTTTATTTTGTTGGTGGGGGGTTTTTTTGTTTGTTTGTTTGTTTGGTTGTTTTTTTTTTTTTTTTCTTACGGAGCCACGTGGGTTTTAAACCTCTGCTTTAGCTCCCAGCATCTCAGCCCTAAATTAAAGCGCGGTGTTTCCTCGGTGCCTCGACTCCCAGCTCCGGCAGCAGGTTAAGTCGTGCAGATAAAATCATGCAGAAAGGGCTATTTTAGCTAAACCCAAAACGATTCTATAGAACCTACGCAGGATCCTATAAAATCTATACCGATTTTAGCTACGGGCAAACCCCCTCGGGGTAAGGGCACGTAGGACCCCGAGTGCCGCCTGCCGCAAACAACCCGATGTGGGAAAAATCCCTTTGGAACAACCAGCCTCGTTCCCTCGCTGCGATGCCGAGCGTGCCGGAGCCAGGGCTGCCCACGATCCCAGCGGGGCTGAGCCCCCCCAGTGCAGCCCCCTTTTGCCCCCCTCAGCTAGTGCTGGGGTTCCCTCTGTGTCCCCCGTGTCCCCTCGGACTGATGGAGGGAGCGGAGGAACAGGAGCGCAGACCCGGCTTCACGACGTTGCTCCTCAGCAACGGACCTGGAAGCGGCGGCTGGAATTCTCCGCTGCCAGGGGATGGATGCTCCGCGTCGCCTCTCGGCGAGGGCACAAGGCACCATGTGCGGGGGAACGGGCGCCTGGAATTAATCCCCCGCCGTCCGTCCCCCGGGGAAAACAACTGCAAGGCAGGGGAATCATCTAAAAAAAAAAAAAAAAAAAAAAGGCAGTAAAATACGGGGTGTTTACGCTGACCTGCCAGGATGAGCGAATTGGTGGCAAGGGGCCTGAATGGGTGGCAAAGGGCCGATCGCCGCCGGCCCCGGGGGAGCAGTTTTGATGCTCAGATCCCATTAATTAACAGAGCAAAAGACAAACCGGGGACTCCCATTTATAATTTTCTAGGAGAGTGTGATCAACAGGATGGAGCTGGAGCTCACAGGGTGAATGTGTGATGCCAAGTGCCTGGAGCTCCCAGTCTGCTCTAAAAGGTACCAACATCCCAAAAACGGCCTCTCCAAAAAGGGACATTAGCAGTGATTTTTTTTTTTTTTTTAAAGTTAACATGACCTGGGGCGACTAAAACTCCATCTGCCCGAGTTTAAACAGAAATCTTTGCCGTTGTCCTTCCACTTGTGTTGCTGTTCAAGAAGTCTCTTCTTGCTGTAAAAGCATCCAGTTTCAAAAAGACTGTGGGAAAAGGTGGGTATGGCCCCAAAACCCCTTTGAGAGACATCTGCATCCCTGGCTGGTTTTCCCAGAGCAGCCAAAAGAAGCCATGGGCATGGTTATACAAATTAAGTAATTGCTTTTTTTTTTTTGCTGGCAACCTCAAACAAAACAGTTGACTTCTCTGGGCAACAGCAACATCTCTTAACCCCCAAATCTTCTTGCACACATGGCTGAAACATCCCCAGTGCGTCCCATCACCCTAAGTTTTGGCAGCTAGGAGAATGCATGTTGTCAAATACATAGCCCACTCTCTAAGTCCTCTATAAAAATCACCAGGTTACCCTCCTGCTTAAATTCAATGTTCTTCTCCAAACCTGGAAGGCACCTAAGAGTTTTTAAGTAGCAATAACTGTGTGTTTTTCTCCCACTACTTGAAAAAAATTATAACCCCATCTTTTTCTTGGTGTTTTTCACCCAGAAAACCAAAAGGGTTTGGGTTGAACCTCTCTCTCCCCTCCCCAAACACCAGGACAGACCCTCAGCGTGCAGCAACACCCCCGAAATACTTAAATCACTGTGCAGCCCCAATGGCAAGGACCAGTGCAAAGAGTCCCCCAGTCCCACCAGTAACAGCAACTTCTGCCCCCATCCCCATCACTCATTTCTTTGCATGAGAGCAGAGACCTTCTGCAAACCCTCTCCCACCTGTGGCTGTGCCGTGGAGCCCTGAACATTTACAAATAGCCCCTTCACTGCTAAGAAGCCACTTGGGCTTTTCTGAGCATCGTTATGGCCCCGGTCTAACAGTATTTGTCAAAAACATTGCCCCTCTGAATTGGGCTAATGGTCATTTTTTAGACACACAGCTGTATTTTTTTTTTTAAACAGATGCTCAGCTCCTAAGCCCACGGCTGCTATTTCTGGCCCCTCCCCAATTATTTTCATATTTCCCCATTTCCAAAGCGGCAATAAGTTCCCGTGAAAGAAGGGTAATAGGAAGTCTCTCTCTAAGAGAAATTGTTAATTTGGGATTTATAAAGGACTTTCCTTAATGAATAATAGTTGAGATCGATCTGTCTTCCTGCCTCATTCTGCAAAGTAACATTTGTAAAGTAAGGTGATCCCAATTACTCCCTCTAATAACCCTCTCCAGAAGAGATGTCGGATCTGCAGCCATGAAACCCGCCCTCCTTCCTCTGCTCCCCCAGTGCCACGAGCATCCCCTGCCTTGGGGGGGTTCTGGCTTCATCCAGCTCATGATTCCCCATCTCCCTGCCTGCAAGGAATGAGCATCACCTGAAAGCCCCAGGGCAGGATGCCCTACAACTCCTGAGAATCCCAGAAGGGTTTGGGTGGAGAGGGACCTCAAAGCCCATCTCATTCCACCCTTTGCCATGGGCAGGGGCACCTTCCACTAGACCAGGTTGCTCCAAAGCCCCTCCAACCTGGCCTTGGACACTTCCAGGGGTGGGGTGTCCATGGATAGAGCAGGATGCTCCATCTGGCCCTGCTTGTTGGCACTGGGGAAGTCCCACGCTGGAATTGTCACCCCTTGCCATCAAGGTGCCAGGTGCAGCCCCTCAGAACACCTAGTGCTCTGACACCCACCTGCCTCCTGGCTTATCAGAGAGAAGAGATTCAGAAATGACTCAGTTATTGCCCATAAGTGTTTTCCCAGGGAGAAAATTCCAGCACTGAAGGGCTGCTGAATCAACAGGAGGATGGATGGCAGCACGGCTATCCATGGCAGCTCCAGCCAGGCAGACTCACATTAGAAGCAGGGCCTTTTTTCCTTCTTTTTTTTGCTTAAAATATGGAGAACCATTACAGATCAGAGCCAGCTACCAAGGCAGGAGGGTCTCTCTGTTCTTCTCCAGGTTGTCAGCTCGGGTCTAGATGCCTTCAGGGAAGAGGTGCTTTAGCCAAGAGCGGGTTTCTGCCATACAAGTGCCTTCTCCAGCTGGTTTGCCATGTCTTCCTTTCCATCCTGCCTCCCTTCCCTTTGCTTCCTCACTACAGCAGGGAATGAAGGTGTGGAAATCCCATTCCCTTCGTTCCTTTGCTTGTTGCCATCCCACACTCTGTCCCACAACCAGAAATTGATGGGACACCTGGAGGGCCAGCAGCCAAGGAAGGGAGTTTTTCCTCATGCTTTAAAATTTAAATCCTTCTTCCCTTTTTCCCCAACACGTGGGAGAGAGACAGGCTCTGCCACACCACTAGTGCTCTCCTTTATCCTTGCCTCCACTCCAAAGATCCCCCATCAGCTCAGAGATGCTCCAGCATCCGGGGAACACTAACAGCACTTTCCCAGCAATTCCAGGGGAAAAGAAAAATCCAGAAAAATCCCCACCCCCTTTTTTTTTTTTTTTTTAAGCAAAATAAAATCTTCTTTTAAATCTCTTTTGCTCAGCTGGAGGGAACTAAGAAGTGCAAGTTGTAAGAGGCCTGCCCTGGGTCACCTCTTCTGAAGGTGACCCACGGACGACACTGCCTTTGGATGCCTCGGCCCCGCCACAAGGACTATTTTGGGTGTTTGAGCTCTGTCATCTGCAAAGAACACGCTCCCTTTCTATCCTTGCCTGCAAACATCACCCTCCTGGTGAGCCAGAGCTGGTCTGAGCTGGGCACGGTGCTCAGCCCTTCGCTCACCTCACAGGGAGGGGATGCTGTGGGTACCAACCTGCCCACGTCCCAGCTCTGGATGCCAGCCCCCAGTGCTGGAAAGGATGGGATCCTGAAGGATTTGTTCACCTGCCACAAACCTCAGCGCTGCCAGTATTAACTGGCCAGGCCGATTAGTGGCAGCCATCAGCCAATAAATAAATTGGAAGCATCTCCAGACCTGATTAGCTTGCTAATTAAGCTCAGTTACAGGGAAATCTGCAGTCAATCAGCCCGGCCATTACCAGTTGGATCTGCAGAGCGGGAGCTGTGGATGCTGCATCTCCGGTGGGGAGGAGGAGGAGGAGGAGGAGGAGAAGGAGGAGGGGAGCGTGCTGGGGGTGGAAGGAAGGTGGTTCTGAGATCCAGTTGCCTCAGCAGCATCCGGAGAAGCTCATCCATCTGGGGTGACGCCCGGCAGCCTTTGGAGTCCCCGCGCTCTCCTGGGCTCCTTTTGGGGGCACCACCCTGTTCTGTGCCACTTACCAGGCTGTCTGGCAGCACAATCCCTTGCCAGTCCCCAGACTCCCAGAAGCCTGCAGGACAACTCCAAAGGCAGTCTGTTCAGAGGGGTAAACACAGGGCTGGGTGGCTGTATTTTAATTTCTGGCTGGGACAGGCTGCTTCCCCCCCTTTCCCATGGCAAAGCACAGCTTTTCCCTCCCACACCCAGGCAGCACTCGGGGACCTCACCACAATGATGATGGGCACCTTTATCCCAGCACAGAAGCCCAGGGCTCTCAGTGGTTTCATTTTGCCTACCAGAGTAGATGCAACATGCCCTGCACGGCCCAAAGCAGAGGTGGGATTCCAAAACAAGTGTCCAGCCGGCACTGGCAGCATTGCAGGATGAGGTGTTTTGGCACTTGGGAACCCCCTCTCTCCCTCCTGATGCATCTCCCCGTCCTGGCAGCTGCCAATGGGCATCAGGCAGGATGCTTTTCTCTCTGCCTCATCCTCGCTCTGGCAGCTTGAGGCTGCTTGGAATCCCAGCCCTTGCTTCATTAGATCAAAATTCCTGGCCTTTGATTTCCACTAATCCTCCAAAATGAGGTGAATTGTTTGCTCCAGCACCAAAATGACCCTTTTCTGCTGCAAAAGGTGATTAGGATTTCTCTTCAGAACAACAAGCAGCCCTTGGTGTCAGAAGCACCAAAAGGCTCGAGCACATCCCAGGCTTGGTGCGTTCCCTGGAAGCCCAACATCGATCCCTGAACACCAGGAAAGCCCTGCAGGTGGTTCTGCATCCCTCGGGGCACATCCCTCCTGCCCCGAGGCACAGCATCACCTCTCTCCCACCACTCGAGCTCTCCTCTTCCTCCCTTGGGAAACCCAGGGAGTCTCTCCAGCTTAAAACCAAACAGACCTGGAAGTCGGGAGCGGTGGGGGCAGAATGCAAATAAAGAAGTGCTAATTGCTGGCACATCAACTGTGGTTACTGTGACTGCATTTATTGGGCAATTAAGGCTTTACTGGACATTAGGCGAGATCAATGACTGCCTGGTGGGATTCCCAGCCTGCCCTGGGCTGGTGGTTTTCCCACTGCGCATCCAGTGGTTTTACAGGAGCAGCCACGTTTCTCCTGGTAACTCCTGCAGGCTGTGCTCTCTCTTTATGTTTGGATTCAATGATCTTAAAGGTCTTTTCCAACCTAAATGATTCCCCAGTCATGTCCTAGGCATGGCTCAGGTGGGAACTGTGATGCCTCACCGGGGCCAAAACACATTGCCCGCTTCTTCCTGCCTGAGATCCATCACAGAAACAGAGGAAAAGGGCAGAAGGATGAGCTTGAAAGCAGGTGGTGCTGGGCTTGGAAAAGCTTTGTGGGGACATCCTGCTCCCCAGCCCAACGTCCTGCTGGGTTTTTCCCCATCAGGGTAGCACCAAGTGTCTGAGCAGCATCTCTGGACACCACTTCCAGCTCCTGCCACCGAGTCATGGAGCGACTCTGGGCATGAGTGATGTGCTCCTGAGCTCTGGAGAAGGTTCCTTGAGCTGGTGCTCCCAGCATCCATCAGAGTTAATTCTTTGCAGGCCAGGGTGGAAACGCACAGCGAGGCCTTATGGCAGAGCAACAGTCTGGTTGTTTTAGGAATTGCTTTTTCTCATTAAAAAAAAAAAAGTGGATGTTGGATGTTCCCCCTACTCCCATAATGGGAATCAATAGTTTTCCTTCAAAACCTCCTTCTGACCCCTGTTGCTTTGCCGCAGGATGTTTTCTTTTCTTCCAAGGTATCAGTGAATGCCACCAGCTGAGAGCGTTCCAGGGGTACACGGGGGTGGGCTTGGGGTGAGTAAATGTGGGCATGAAAGACATCCTTAAATCTGCTCCACCACCCCTCTGCACCAGGATCTTCCAAGAGAAGCCAGATCTTAGGAGGGTTGTTAGAGAGAGAGAGCAGCCAGCCATGCCCATCACAGAATCAAAACCCGTACCCTTTTAGGAGAGCAAAGGAGGGGAGGGACAGCTGATTCCTAAAAAAAAAAGGAGCTCTACTACAGCTTTACACCCAGGGGGAATCCAGAACAAGTTCTCCCACGTTCACAGTTCACATTTCAAACCCAGAGGAGAGAGCACAAAGCACCCACCTCCTGCGTTGGTGCCGGCTGGATGTGGGACGGGGTTGAACGGGGTGGGAAAACCTTTCAGGAACAAAGGAATGTGGCTGCTGCTTGACAAAACAGCCATGTGATCCCCCCCCCCCCAAAAAAAAAAGTAAAAACCCAACATCCACAAGCAGTCCTGTTGTTTTTCATCCCTCACAGTGCTGCTACAGCCTCCCTGTAGCACTTGGGAGAACTGAGAAGCAGGAAAAAGAAACAGGGAAGTTCCTTCAAACCCCAACCAAACCCCCGTGTGACAGGACAGAACTGACAGCACCCTGCAGGTGGGAGACTGGGTGAGACAGGCGATAAAGCTGAGGAATGAACACATTTAGGCCGAGGCACAAGCAGGAGTAAAAGATAAACCCCCCAAACCCTCAGATCCCACACTGCGGCAGTCCCGCTCAGAGCATGGAGGTGCAAACTCACCTTTCCAACCTTGGCCAGGTCTTCTCCTGAGCAGAATCCTGCTGCACTGAGGTCCTGTGACACAGCTGGTCCGTCTCTGCTGGTTTTGACCGTGCTGCCCTTTGGTGCCATCAGCCCATGCACAGTGTTGGGTGCAAGGCCAGGAAAAGAGACCCCCCCAGTCTGCTGCTTCCCCACTTCTTGTCCGTTTTTTATCACATTCCCCAACTTTGGGTCACTTTATGAGGGAAATTCCACACTTTCCCCACCTCTACTTATCCCTGAACATTCCTGATTTCTCTGTTTTGTGTACAGGCGGCCAAACCACAGCATTGGTTGTCTCACTCCCACGGTGTCCTTACAGATCCTTGAATCTCTTTCTCCATGCCAGGGCACGTTATTTAACCCCCAATTAATGCAGATTTACTGAATTTTTCTTGCTATTCTCCATGCACCCGCCTTGGTCCCACACAGCTCTCTCACCCTTGTGTCATTTCCTTCTGCAGCCACTTGGGATCACAAATCCTACTGCCAACCCCCCCCCGGGGCACGATGGTCCAGGCAGGGACCCCTCTGGAGAGTTCCCGGTGTGCTCCAGTGAAAACCCATCACCTCTTGCTTCCCTCCCCATCCCACCTTCAACCTTCTGTGTCAGGGCAATAGTTTGTCTTCTCCTTGAGCCTCCTGAGATTCCCTTCTCGGGATGCACTTGGGACAAGACCTCTGGAGCTGTAAATAAATGTCAATCAGCTGCCCATTGTTCAGGGCTTTAAAGGACTCGCTCCAGGGAGCCTAATGGAGAGCCATGATTTCCCTTCAAAGAAGTGATTAGACCATACCATACCATGACCTTAAAGATGTTTTATTATTCTTACTTTAAATGATCATTTCAACCAATTTAGCAGATACAGATGTAACTGTTACTGGCCTAATTCCTTGGATCACCTCCAGAGACTCTTAAAGCCAAGGTGCAACATTTACTACTCTCTCTTCCTTGGGGAGAATAACTGTTTTTAATGAAAGCTCACATATTTTTGGCTGGGAGATGTGTCATTCACTTCAGAAGCACTTTCAGAACTCTTAGATACACACCATTACGGGGGGGGGGAGGTGTTTGACTTATTGCTTTTTAATTTATCAATTTGCACCATTACTGGCTCTTCTGACATCCCAGGCCTGGGATAATCCTTCATCTTTATTACTGGCAGGAATGACAGGATCTCATCATTAACAGGGGGAGGAAGCAGGGCCAGGGCAGGTGTAGCTCAATAACACGAGGAAGACTCAAGCAAAGAACAAGCTGCGACCAACAAGTTTTCTTGTCTTTATTAGAAAGAGACCTATATAATATAGCAGCCTCTCTCTGCAGTACTTTACAACTTTTTGTTCTTTGTGTTTTTTTTCTTTTTTTTTTTTTTTTAAATTTTTAATTTTTTATTTTTTTTTAATTATTCAGAATACTGTACAGCTGACACAAAAAATCTCAATGTGTTGGAGACAGAGAGAGAGAGGAAAGGGGAACATAATACAAACTGGCATACTTAATCAAACCCAAATCATAGGAAACAACAAGCAAAGTGAAATGTTTGTCAATCGGTTTAATTACAGTACAAACAATATAAATAAAGCATCATTGAGTCATTGTAAAACAAACTTGCTGAATGAGGTAATATAAAAACAACAACAAAAGACTTTTTTTTTTCTCTTTTTTTTTTTTAGAATTTCCACACTGTCTTGTCATCATTTATACATTATTATTTACAGAAACAGAAAACAAAAATAAAACAACAACCCCAAACTTGCTCTAAAGCCTGCCATGTGCTAGGGACCTCCTGCCCCTACCCCGAGCAGAGGTCTTGGGTGTCCCTACTCACCTGGGCTCTCTTCTCCCCATCCCAACTGGAAAGACAAACATCACAAAGCAGAAAAACCTGAAAGACTTGGGGGCTGAATGTAAAATCCAGCCTTTGCAGGCGGTCACAGGTTATTAAGGAATAAAGGAAAAGAGAACAGTTTACGCGTCCGCTTCCCGAAATAAAGGTGCCCGTTAGATTGAACCTCAAACCGTGACCTGGGTGGAACCAGGGGCCAAACTCTGCCTTCAGAGAGGTCAGGACACAGCCTAACTCTGCCAGCTCAGAGCTGTTGTGCCTCAGACATGGGCAGAGCATTTGGGATGCTCAAACCCCAGTGAAGCCGAGAGGTTTAAGGCTGTTTAAGGAGCTGCACAGTCAAGCTCCCGGCAATTCCAATCCAAGTCCAAAGGCAATACTTACACAAAACAAGTCCCTGGTGTCTGAGAAGACACTCCTATCCCAAATAACCCTTCAGTTTGTGCACCACTTACGTGCCTACAAGTGAAAGGTGCTCTTGACATAGACACAGTGAAAGAGAGCTGGGCCGAATGCGTCTGGAACCCGGGAAACTTGGTACTTCCACAGAGCAAAGGGCCGTGTGCTTTCAGAGGATGGGGATGTCCAATTTCCCCCAAGGATTAGCAAAAGGAGCTCAGTAGATTCAATGGAGAATCCAGCTGAATTTCTGGATGCTCAGAAAAAAAATGCTTGGAGGGGATTTCAACAGCATTTCAAAGTAATAGCAGGAGGGGAAAACGAATGACATCATTTCCACACACTCAGCCATGTCCCCACTGCAGCCCCTTCCTGTCCTGCCAGACCTGCCCTCTCCCTGTGGATTCTCCCTGACAGGACTACTGTTCCCAGAGTACTCAGCACAGGCAAAGCCTTAGTGAGCTTCAGCTGTGGTCTGTGGCTCCCACACAGCAAAGTTTTGAGGCCAGAGAGTCATGGCCAAGAACACGCAGAGGGAAGGACGAGCAGCTGCCCTTGGGGCTGGAGACAACTCACCAGAAACATCTCCCCACTGCCATCCCCAACGGTCCCAGAAAGCATCACTGGCTCACCCACAGGAGGGCAGCAGGTCCCATGCTCAAAATCAGCCAGAAAGCTGAGTTTCAAGCAAATTTATGCACAAAAAGGGGTCTCTGAGCTGCAAGACTCTCTCCTTTTCAACTTCAGGATCTCCTTCCCCGGCGTTTCCCACCCCCAGTGCTGGCAAGCTGGGGTTTCTCCTCTCAACCAGCTGGGCCTGCTCCAGTCCTAGTGGCCAAGTTCAAGTTCCATGCTGCTGTCTGAAGGAGCTGGAGCTTTGGAAAACCTCTGAGGCAGGTCTCTGTGTGAGTCCTGAGCTGCACTAAGCCTGTACCTCCCATTCCTGAGTCTCTCCAGGTGGTGCCCCCTGTGCTCTTGGGAATGGCTGGTCTGACTCAAACTGGGAAATCTGCCTGTTGGGAAACATCCGACTGAAAAGCCGGCTCCATCCATGGATGTGACTGATGTGTGCACCACATTCCCACAGAAACCACCAGCAGGATGGAGAGCACATCCAGGCACACACACCCACCCACCCACCCCCCCAAGTGCAAAGCACGTGTGGTCAGTGATAGACTGCCTTCACCTCAGGGCTCAGAACACCTCAACTGCACTCCATCCACTCAACTCAATGCCTGCATTTGGGATCTAGTTGCCAAATAACAACCCCCTGTTCAGCACCAAAACCCTTCCTTGGTCCTGCATGAGCTTGAGGTTTAACCTCAAGCACAGATCAGACGTGACCTGGTTTGTTTGAGGGGTTTTACACCTTGTGCCCTGTAGTTCATGAGGACCAGGGAAGTGTTTTCAGCTTCCTCAGCTGTCAGAAACAGCAACAAACCCATAATGATTGGTTCTGGGATGAGGGGCGTACACAAAGGAGCTGATGGTGCATTCACTGCCAGCAAGCAACGTGGTCACCCCCCAGCACATGCCATGAGACCCCCTGGAAGCATCCCCCACCCACCCTCCCTTCACATCTTGTACAGAACACACAGGTAAGAATCACTAGCTCTGAAGCACTGCAGAACAGTCAGTCCTTACTGCTGGAAGCTGAACACACACCCAGGAGTTCATGGCCAAGGGAAAGCTGAAGCTCTGCCTGCCAACAGAACCGACTGCTACCACTGGAATGTGCCCCAGGGATCTGGGAGATGGGCTCACATACAGAGATGAAGAGGTTAGAACTGCTGAAATGCACAGAAACGTTTTTATTTCATCCATCCACAAGAAAAATTCCACCCCCCCAACCCCCCAAAACATTCCAGGAACGGTGGTGAATGATGGGAGTTAATTCACCCACATACTGCTGTCACCCTGAAATGAAACACAGGGCCAAGACAACCAGAAACATGCTTGGTGATTTGGGGCTGAAGATGGCTCTGAAAGAACTCCCAAAACAACCTTTTACTTTCAAAGATCATGCAATTCCCCTCTCAAAACATGAACTATTCACAGCTCCCAAAAATCCTGGCTGAAACCCTCTGAACCTTCCTTTAAAGTGTGAGACAGATTCAGTCAACTCAAGGTAAACCATCCTGCGATGAGACCACCTGATACTTACTCTGAGAACTGGCCTGTGCCAAACAACAAAGCAAAACCTAGACTATCCTAAATCAACAAATCCACCCACCTACAACTTCAAAAGTTTTGCTCTATGACCTCTAATATTTTTCCAAACAGGAGATTATTTTCTAATGAAACCATTCAAACCAACCTTCTTTTTGGCAGCTTAGAATTTCAAAACTCAAAACTCTTCGCAGAACCTCTTAATTTAGGGCGGTTTAGTGTTTTTTTCTACCTTGGAAAGAACTTTAATCTGGAGTGTTTTTATTTTCTCCTGCTGTGCTGCAAACACAAGAACATCCAAAAACGGGGTTTTCAACGCAACGAATTTTACCCACAAATCACCAAGAACAGAAGATGTGGAACTGAGGATCCAAGACCAACAGCTGGAGATCCCACTCAGGAATCGCTGTAGCTGCCTCTGGAGGGGGGAGGAAGGTGCCTGACTGTGAGATGAAGAGGGACAAGTTGTCCCCTGCCCAGCCAAGCTGCCCCAGGTTTGGTCCCCAATGCTCCCCCCTCCTTTCCCTTGAGTCCCTCCACCGACAAGGACCATTTCATCAGACCATTAAGTGACCATTTCATCAGTGACCAACTAATAAAACCCAACAACCATCCCTGTTAAGGTGCAAAGGCGGCTCCCCGAGACATTTGGAAAGGGCCCCTTCGGGACCCCCTTGTGAAATCTGTGCTTGTCTCCACTATTACTACTTTACACTAGAAACTACAAATTACTTCATTTTTCCCGATCTCCATACAAATATAAAAGATGAAGCTATTCCAACCCCATATAATCTAATTATACTACATTACAGTGCTGGAGATCATTTCTAAGCCCATATCTGCATTCCCACCTCTACTCCTCTCCCCATGTGACTCAGCTTCCTCTGGCCAAGGGAAATCTCCAAGTGCAGCTAAAGCTTTTTTCTTTTTGCACTAACAAACACACATAATTTAGGGAAACGGGGACAAGATGGCAAATTAAACAATATTAATGTTTACACGGTTATTATACACCATGCCCAAATGCCTGAAAATCCTCTCTCACCTTCCAGGAGCTCACCTGGCTTTCCAAGCAGCACCTACTTCATAACCAAGTTCTCCAAAACAGTTTTTTCTTTAATGCCCCCTTTTACCAATAAAATTAGAAATCAGGCAATGGGAGCCCTTGGCCAAATCTCTGCACTGGCAGGACCCTGGCTGGATCTTATTTCTTCATAAAGAGAGAGGAGAAGGGAACCCTCCTCAGCAATATCCAGGTTCAGATGCCAGATATGACACATCCGACTCATCCCCACAGTTCAACAGCAATTAGCTAAAAATAGAAGGAAGGTGCTGATGGTGACAGGAACAGCTGACTTGCTTCTAGTGTTCTAGCTGTTGTGGATAAAGGGCAGAGGAAGGAGGATTTAAAGGTATCTGGGATGCTGGGAAGGTTAAATGGGGGATGCAACGAACACCATACTCGAGAAAACAGCTTCAGCTGACAGGTTTCTGCTGGGGTTTTTTATGGACTGGGTGGCAATTTGGGTGTAATTTGTTCATAACACGCTCAAAGGGTGTGAACAGCCTGGCAAGTGGGTTCCAGAAAAGCACTTGAAGAGCTGAAGGTGAGATAATGAGCAGAAAAGGGCTGGGTTAACAGGAGGAATGGCAATTCCCGCAGGACCCCCAAGTGCTGCACATACTGCCCGATTCCACACCTGGATGGCTCCGAGAACATCCTCTGCAAAGGGCAAACATGTTCCCTGTACAGCACATGGAGCTCCCAAAGCCAAGCCCCACTGCGATCCAGCCAAGGAGATCCTCCATCCTTGCTCTCAGCTCCAGTGGGAAGGGCTTTCCCCCTTCTCTCCCCCACTGGGCAAGAAGGGGACGGAGTCTACGCTGGCCCAGCTTCCTTGCCAGGTGTCCCACTAGCTCAGGAGGTGCCCCAGCACTCCTGCCAGCCTTCCAACCGACCCTGTTGGAACGGGGGATGCTGTGCCAACACCCCCCGAGGCCCAGACCCTCCTCTGTCCTCCCGTGGTGGAGCAGCACCAGCTGCAGAGGCAGGAAAGGTGTCTCCAGACCTGGGGAGGCAGTGCTGGGTGATCTCACCTTCCAACTCAGGATATTCTATGATTTCCTGCTGCTGCTGCATCTTCCTTGCCGACCCCCACGTTTGGGGAAGCCATCACATATTCCTACACAGCTCCAACGTAGTTACACTTACACCTCCAAGGGAAAAATACGTTTAGGTTAAAAACAACTGTGTCACTGCTCAATTAAAATGTTAGTGGGCTAGCCTGGATATCTAATTTTTTCCTGGAATACACTGGAATTTCCTTCCTTAAAAACATCCTGTGTTCTTTCAAGGGTCGCCTTCAGAAAATTTTTATGGAAGGAGCATGTAAATTGATATACCTGAAATCTGCATGACAGCCTGGTTGCCCTTGTTTCCCAAACATCACCCTCAGCTTCATAAGGGGAGGTGGCCCAAAGAGAGCATTAAATTATGTACAGAAAATAACTTCAGTTCAGAAAAAAACCCCAGCACTGGAATGGAACGTGCGCCGAGAACGTTTAACGGCGGCAGATCTGCCTTCCGTGGGTTTGAAACGCCGGGCTTGGTTTTTTGGATACAAATGCCCTTGATGCTCCCAGGGGAACAGGCAGGCAGCTCTAGCACCTCTGGGATCGCCGTTCCCGAATCCCTGCTGGGTTCCCCCTAGGGATGAAAAGCTCGTGAGCACCGAGACACAGCGGCTTTGCTTCACAGCACCCCCCGTCAGCTGCACGTGGGGCGGGTGGTCCCGTCGCCGAAGGGCCACCCGTAAGTACCAAAGATCAGGGAGCTGCACAGGAATGATGGAGAAACAGCAGTTACAACAGACACCTTTCCTTAATTAAAAAAAAAAAAAAAGAGAGAATATTTAAAATTATCCCAGTCTGAAGGGACTCAGCTGTGCCCTTGCTCTGCCTCAGCCAGCCTAGGCCGGGTAAAGGAAGATTCCCTCCCCAAAAAGAGTCACAGGTCCATATAGTAACAAAGTACAAAAGGACGACACCTCCAAAGAGGAAAAGCTGGTCAATATTCCTGTGCTTCCACCTTGAGGCTTTTTTTTTCTACCACAGTTAAAAAATTTACATCAAATCCATAATTTTCTGATTTTTTTTTTCTCCTTATGACAACCAGATCACGTTTTTTTTTCCTTGGCATTTTGTCCACATGGAGTTTATTTGGCAATTGCCACGCTCCTCCCATTGTGTGCTGAGTGAAATCCAGAGCCCCAAGGAAGAGCACCACCGAAGGCTTGGGAAAGTCATCCGAGCAGGTAGATTTGCAAATTACTATGCTGTGTGCACCTCACTGCCTTCACATAATTGCTCCTTTGCCATAGAATTCAGTTGAGTTTTCAACTTTCCCCGTGATATACCCTTCCCCCCATCTTCACACTGCCATATGCCACCTCAAAAATAAAAAAAAAAAAAAAAAAGGAAAAGACTTTTCTGCCTGCCAAAACCCGTGCAAGCCGCTCCCCCGCGCCAGAATCCCACTGCTGGGAGAACAGGAGAATCTGGGGTCTGCCTGGTAAGACCAAAAGGAATCCAACCCAGTATTAAAACCTGGGATTCAAATGAACTGTCCAGGCCACTTCCACAAGCCATTTTTCCTGCTGAAGGCAGCCAGGTTGGGAGTGGAGCTCAGCCGTGCCCTGCCCGCCGCGCTGAAGGCCATCAGTTCTGAGCTTAATCAAACCTGATCTTCCCCCAGCCACAAACAGGGCTTTTTGTCTTGGCTTGTGAAAGCTTCCCGACTTCTGGACTAAAATATATTTACAGTGCTAAGAAACAGCCTCTTTTTCCTTTCTAAAAGGTCTCACACACTGATATGTTCCTCACAGGCTTTGGAAAGGAGAGTTCACTGCTGGGAATACTATCCATGTACAATGACCTGCAGCCCACAGATCCTAACTAGTTGCACATTATTCAGTTCACATCCATTACAGTTTATAAATTAACAGAGATGTCATTTTCTGTACAAAAAGAATCCGATGTATATTTATGTTTGTTTTTTTTTTTAAATTCAAATAGATTTTACATACATAGAATCTAGAGACACAATACAAAAAATCTGTATAAGTTAGGCAATGCATCACAGGAGTGACCAAAAACTCAACACAATTTACCTTGGCAAAATGACAGAACCTATTTCTGCTGGCTGAAAAAAAAAAATATTAGCCTTTAATGCGTTTATTAATTTCACTAAATGTACTTGAAATGTTTTTTTTTTTTTCCATAGCGGTATTCATTGTTCCTTTTTTGTGTTTCGGAGTTACCCTTATTTATTTTTTCCATTTTGTTTTTACACCGAGGAGACTGCAGTCAAATAACACTCAGCAACTCATTTCCTCTCTTTGGACTGAAAAATTAAACAGATACTAAATTATGACAGTGAATTTAGAAAGGAGGGCTCCAAGGGCTTGAAAGAACATGTCTGAGATAATATGATGCTTCTAAGAATATTGCAATCACATCCAAGCAATCACCGAAGCGTGCCATGTAACTACCTCCTCAGCTAATATGCTTTTTTCTCCGTGATGACTAATCATGTTCTATTAAACAGCGGTAATGCTGGAAGAACTCAACTATACAAGTGTAATGAAGCCAGTATTCTCCCCGGACAGATTAGCTACAACTGATTTGACACATACCATCATAGGAGCTTCAAACCTGACAAACTCTGTGCTTGCTTCTGATTTATGCCGTCAAGCCTCTTCAGAGAAGAGAATGGAATCCAGGCGCGGCGCTCGGCAGAGGTGAAATGTACTGATGTGCTTAACTGTCAGTCACGGAAAGTCACCGGCTCTCCTTCCTCCTCCTCCTCTCGCTCGCCTCTCCCTCCTCTGCCCTTCCCTCACGCCGGGAGGCCCCTTTTCCCGGCTCCCACGGTCCCGGTGCCGCGCGCGGCGTGTCCCGCTCGTCCCCGTCCTTCCGGAGCTGGCACTGAAACAACGGCCTTCCCGGCAGCCCCTCGGGCTCCTCCTCGTCCCCTCGCGCTCTCCGCCTTCCAGAGACGGGACAGGGGATGTACCGAGGGGAAAAGGGAGAAGGAGAGTTACCAGACCCACAGAGCGGAGCCGCGATGGGGATGGAGGGGTGTGAGGCTGCGGGTGTGACTCGGCGAGTGCACGAGGGAGCGCCCTCAGATGATGGTGGGCATCCTGCCGCCGCTGTTGTTGCGGTTGTTGTTCTTCCTGGACAGGTTCGGGGTGGCCATGAGGACGAAGCGCTCGTCGGGGCAGCCGTACTGGAGGAGCACGTCGATGCATTCCTGGCTGGAGGCCTGGCGGGCGTAGGCCAGCGCCGTGTTCCCGTGGGCGTCGCGCGCCATCACGTCCACACCGTACTGCGGGGAGGACACGGGGGCCGTTGGGACGCTGCGGCGCCAACGGAGCAGCGAAACGGGAAGGAGCAGGTTTGGGAGGGATAGGTTTGGGTTTAAGGCAGGAAGGGGATTTAAGGGAGGAGAGGGAGCGGGCGGGATACCAGCCCGACAACGTGAGCGCGGCAGCACTGAGCCAGATACATAAAGGTTGCTGTGGGAAGGGGGTCTCACGTGTGAAACAAAATCCGTCCTGAACTAAGGGAATCTCTCCTTCCTCATTTCCTACGCTCTCCTTCCCTTTCCATCAAGAAGGGACACAGGCACAAACACACTTTATCACCCCGGCGCTGCCCTTTGCGGGCGTGCAGCGCGGAACGCCCCACACGTCAGCACATCCTCTCGGCGAAGCCCCGAGGGGCAGGCGAGGGATGTCCTGCCAAGGGTCACAGCCAAAGCCCACCCTGCCCACCAGGCACTCACCCAGATGAGGAGCTGCACCAGCACCACGTTCCCTTTCCGGCAGGCCAGGTGCAGGGCCGTGCGCCCGTCGCCGTCTCCGCAGGTCTCGTTCACCTCCTCCCGAGTGCCGTGGGCCAGGAGCAGGATGACCGCCCGCAGGTCCTCCTCGGCCGTGGCCCTCAGGAGATGCTGGCCCAGAGAAAGCTCCAGGCACTGCAGCGGGGCAAGGAAGAGCTTCTGCTCGTACTTCGCACGTATCCAGAGCTCCTTTTCTTCCCTGGAGAAGCCAGAGGAGACGGGTCACTCTCAGCTGGCGCTGCAGCAAACAGCGCTTAACCCACAAGGAAGTTATTTCCCCCTGCGAATTTTTGGCAAGAAAGCCGTCACAGAAACAGCTCACCCAAACCTTGTGTTGGCAGCAGTATTTGTGTTGCCCACCTTACTGTTACTGCGGTGCCCGAGATCCTCCTGGATGGATGCTGTGCCCACGGGGTTGTAGGATCACAACAGCCAGGAGGTCTTAAAAAACCCTGGGCTGGCACGAGCTCAGTGCAAGAGCCCTCACTGTCACAAAGAGCAAAGACACAACAGACAGCCTGGTTCCACCTTAAGGTTGGGCTGGAAAAAATACATTGCACAAAATACACCCAATTTCTGTATCTGTAGAGCAGAAGTAACCAAACAGGGGTGCTTTGTCCTTCCCCAAGTTCAGTAATGTTTCCAAAGGCACATGGATGGTTCCTCTGTTTGTTTTTTCAAAATTCAAACCACCAAACCAATCCTTTGAAGCGCCTTTGCCTCCTGATATATCAAAGAACTATCAAAAGCTTTCTGGGTGCTCTCAAGTTACAGGAGAACAAGGACTACAAACAAGTCCCTCCATGTGCCATTAAAAAAATTAGCATACAATTATAGGATGTGAGAGATCCAGCCCCAGACAAAGTCCCATTTAGAGGTACCTCAGGTAATCTGTTCAGCCTGTGAAAGCCACACACATCACCTGAGCCAGGACCGTGGTCCTGGTGACAGATTCTCTCCTCTCCAGTACAAAAGGCCAAGCTCTGTTTACGCCTTTCAGCCGTGTTTACACTGCTCCCAGTAATCTAGTGTCAGGTTAGCCCTAATCTGTTTTTAAATACTTATGTAAACAGCTCCTTCCACCAGCAAATCTGGATTAGTTTTGCATCATTTCCTGGGACATGTGGAGTGACCTTGCTTTGACCTGCCTGGATGCTTTCAGGCACAGCTTCCCAAAGCTTGTGCTTCCCTACCCCGACCACAATTTACCCTAAACCAGGTCCAGGGCTTTTATTCAGAGCAAAAGTGCAAACAGAAAATGAACACAGAGAGTGCTTATTTTACATCAAACCTCTGAATGACTCCTGTAAGCTAAAAGACACACCAACCCTCCCCGCCCCCAACCCATTTGGGGAGTTGCAAATTAACCTTTGATGGCAGGATCTGATAACCACAGTATCATTGCAGGTATTCCAGATGGAGAGGAGGAAGAAAAGGAGTTCTGTTATCAGAATCTTTAATTCATGGGTTTTCTATTTGTATTTTTTTAAGGTAAAAACACAAACCAGAACTAGTGCCATAAAAAGGAAAAAGTAACACGCAATTATCTACAATAAAATGGGCATTCCAGTATCCACCTAGATTATCTTCAGGGATGTTTAGCAAATATCTCATATGATTTTTAACATACATAGAGGTATTGACAGTGCAACCAATACATCCACTAGGAGTTTAAAATGTGCCACACTGGAAAGTGAAGTGATTCAACCTTTGCTGTTCACCCAGAGCAGCTCCCATCGGGGCTTTGGGCATTTATTTCTCATGTCCCTACATCCTGAAGGCAAAATATACCTCAGGCACCTACCCAATGAATTTTTTTTAGCCAAGAGTCTGCAAATGGATCCCCCTTTCCCCCAGACCATCTTTTCAGCGACAGGAAGTTTTGGCTCCTGTCAGAGCACTGGCTGTTGTGATCACCACGAAAAGCCCTCTTTTGTTTAGAAAACAAGCTGTTTGACACAAGTCTCCCACTTCCAATCACAATTCACCTCAAAGTGTAACAGTGACGCTGTGATATGCACTGAAATACAGAGGATAAAAGCTTAGTTCAGGCAGAGGCTTTCCAAGCTTTTCCAAGCTGGTTTACAAATTCACTGGCACGAATTTCTCATTTGCCCTGTGTCGCACGGGCGATCCTTGATGCCCTTGGAAGGCTGCAAGGAAGAGGGATAAAGATGCTCCAGCCCTGCTCAGGTTTATCCTACCGTCTCAAAAGGCTGGGGGAAGAACAGAAAACCCTCTAAAAATAAATGCAAAAGGAAGGGGAACATAATGGCACCAGCGTTAGGGATGGAGATGATGCAAGTGGTCCCTCCTTAAGGCACTCCCCAGCATGATCAAGTCACCCATAGCTGCTCTGCATTAACTGTGTGCTCTGGTCAGGATGCATCCCTTAGGCAGAGGAAGTGTGGTGCAGAGCCTGGGAACAGCCAAGGAGACATGGAATCCCTCAGGAGATGCTCCCTGGTGCGGGTGGCCAGCGCAGGGCTCTGCCACCAGCAGCAGGCTGTGACACGGGGCTACACTCACTTAAAAATCCAACCTTTGCACGTGCTTATTTCATCTCACTCCAGTTTCCCTTTTCAGAAGACCAGAGGATTTTTCTTGACCATGCAGGGCACCAAAAAGTTCCACTTGCTAAGGCCCAATTCCACCTCTGGAGTCACGTCAAGGGTTGTGGTGCAGGAACACAGCAAAAAAATAAAAAAAAAAAAAGGTGCTTCAAAAGCCTCAGACATTTGGGGCAGCACGTCACTGACATCAGCTACTGAGTGAGATCTTACTCAACACTACAAAGTGGGCACAAGAAAGACACAGCATTTGGATTTTAGGGTAGAAAACCTTATCAGAGGTAGCAGGAGAAGCACACTCGCCCAGGCCTCATGGACAGCCAAAACATAGAGGGGCTGTTTTCCAATGATTATCCAGAAAGCCAACGCCCTCAAACATCCTCCCTCCATCTCTGGCACACAGCATTTAATTTGGACGGGAAGTCCTGGGGACTTTCCTGGGAGACAGCTGCAGCTCCGCCGCCGGCATTCATCTCCCAAATCCTGACAACAAGACATAAATACTGTAATTGTTGCTCTGATGCCCCAATTTCACTTCTGGGATCCACAGCTTGTCTTGGTCGAGGTTTCATTTCCCCCAAGGAAGGCCAGTCCAAGAGCAGAGTTGTCAGCAGTAGATCACTTAACCTCATTGCAGCTCCCTGGAGGACCACTGCTCACATCCCCTCTTAGTTAATGAGCTAAAAAATGAATTATTGGAGCGGTCAGCAATAAGCAGGAAGAGGAGGCACAGTGTTTCATTTCAGCCAGCACTGACATACCTTTAAATAAATCAACTGAATAAGAGTACGAGGAAGTGTGAGGAAGAGCAACTCATCAGGAGAAAGACACCGGAGCAATCCCTAAAAATAAAGGCTAGTAAACATTTCCCTCGTTTTCTTCCCTTAGCTGCAATCCTGGCAACTCCAGACCACCCCCTCAATACCAGAGGTTTTCAGTTGTAGTTGTCAAAGCCAAAACAAGTAAACTTCTAACAGCAGAGTCCTTTTCTCAGGACCAAATGAAAGCCACTGTGCTGGAGAGGCAACATCTCCGTGCATTCAGGTGGTCCTGATGATCTAGCAAATGCTGGAGAACACCTGAGCTGCCTCTTCCTCATATGTATTAAAATTAACAGATTATAAGCTCCTAGATAAACACAGAGAAGTTAACAACAGAGTTCCAAGATCAGACTTCCTCTGAGCCTTTTATCTCCAAAGTTCTGCGTTCTAACCCAGCTTGCTGATACGAACTCCAAACCTCACTGGTTACACAAGGGGCAAAAATACTCTGGGGAACCAGGAATGAGTCACTAAGCCTCGACCAAAGCCCTCCAAGCTCTCTGCTCTTCCAGGAGTCTCCACCACCAGTAAGCTCCAGGTACACACAGTGGTGAGAATAATGAAATCTCTGTCGTGGCAGGAACACTGTACATAGGTAAAGGGTTATTAGAAACAGATGAAAATTTCAGTTCTCAGTTTATTTTGATCTAATTAGGTGCTTGCTTCTCAAGATAATGTCCAATTATTTAAATTAGTCTGCCAGCCACATCACATCATTATTATCTGGAAACATAAATACTGGGCCCTCTGAGGGGGGAGGGCTAACCAGAGAGCACCAGAGGACAGAAAAAGCAGATTTGCTTCCAGCACAGCTTCACTCCAGGAGCTGCACCTCATTCCCCACTTGTGGGTTTGCACTGGAGTAGCTCCTTGAGGAGTCCATGTCCTACAAACCTCAGCCCCACAGAGAGCACTGAGTTTTACACCCAACAAATCCAACCAGGAGCCTCGTGCTGCTGGTATCCACTCTCCATCCTCACTACTCCTCGCTCCTTCACTTCCACTGTCCCTCACATATGTTTGGTGGGGAGGCATGGAAGGCAAACACCAAAAGGATTTGCAGGGTGGAAGTAAAAGCCATGTGCTTACAGCGATCCAGAATTGATTGTGAAGGCAACATCACGTGGATGGGGAGCCTGAGAACATGCCATCAAAATTCCACAGCTCCAGCACAAGAGCAGCCTTGTTCTTACCAAAGCAGTAACAAGGATGACAAAAATGTTGTGTCACTCACTCATTACCCAGAATTACCCACTGTTTGTTAAAAAGCTGGATCGATTTTTGAAGGTTGAATCAAAGAGACAATGGACAGCAGGTATTTACCATGGAAGAGCACTGATTTCCCGCCACCTGAAATACTGGTAAAGGCATTTTGAAGCAGAGTTTTATCCTCCTCACCTCTGACAACAGTAAAAAGCCCTTGAAATTTTTTACCTTTTCTTCTCACTTCCTAAAGAAACTAATTCTGTAACAGAGGAGGCCTCTAAATGTTCTCTCCAGCGTGGCTGTGCAGGTGCTGTGCCCGTGTGTTGCCATTTCTGGTTGCTCACTGAAGTACAACCGTTCAACGCCGTAGTAACCTGGCCAGCTCAGCAAGAGCACTGCCAAATATTCTCTCCTGTTGGCCAGCTGACAAGGTTAATGTGTCTCTTCCAAGAAAATGAAGTAAATCTAACCCCCTGCACCTCCCAAACTCCTGGAAGAGGCCCAGAACGTGTCATTAGCTTCGCGGTCCAGCTTGCAGGAAGCCATCACCTAATGGCCAGCGCTGGGCAGCTGGTTGTGCAGGGGCTTCCCGTTCAAACAGCCCCCTTTGTGATGATTCTCATAGGGATGCAATGTTGGGATGGGTAAAAGAAAAACATGGGGGAAGGGGGGGGGACGGGATTGAAACGTTGGGAAGGGTTCCTGATGTTTTTAATTGCAACAGGGAAGGGGGGGAGAAGAAGCGAGGGCGAGAAGAAAGGGCTAGCAGCAAGGAATTTCCAAAGTGCCTTCCTGCCCCGAGCAAAGCAGGAACTGGGAGGAGAGGCATGGAAGAGGAGCTGGGAACAATATGCTGAGAAAACACAGGGGCTTCCTCTCTCTGCAGGAGAAGACCCCGGTGTATTGCACAGCCAGTGCTTAGCAGTTGAGTGGTTCGAGCCCGCATGCCTGCTCTGCCCGGCCGCGTTGCTAAGGGGGAGAGTGCACGAGCCCACCAGGGATATGCAGGTCCCTGGCAAACAAGAGGGCTCCAGACAGCAAACAAAGACCGATGGGTATTTATTCCTTAATTACGGAAAAGCTCCTCAGAAACAGAGCACTGTAAATCCCGCCTGCCCGGGAAAAGGCCCACGATTTATGCTCGCCGGGGCAAAGAGGGAATAAATATCTCCCTGGCTCCTGATCAATATTATGAGTGTTTTGCCAACCTACAGGGTGTTTTATGAGCTGTAAGGACAGAAAGGGATCATTAATAATTAAATAAAGTCAACCTATTAAGCTTATTACTTCTTACAAGTTAAACATCCCTGACGGACGAAGACCAGCCCCACAGGAAAGCCACAGATCAGCCAACCCGTGTCTTGCCTTGGACTCCACTCCAGGGCTGTCTCCAGTGAGCACTGTAGTAACCCAGCTTGGAAATGATTTCATTACTGTCTGATGGGAAACTTGTCTGGCTGAGGGCTGTGTTCAACCCACTCTTCAACCTGCAGATTTTTGTCCAAGAGACAGAGAAAGACAATTCAGTGCTGCATAAACATGCCAAATTCAGGTTACTTCTCCTACTATCAGTCCTATTAAACCAAACCAAGTCAAAACACTAGCACCAAAAGGCACAAATCCCTGGAAGTGTTCAAGGTCAGGTTGAACGGGGCTTGGAGCAACCTGGTCTAGTGGGATGACTCCCTGCCCATGGCAGGAGGAGGGACTGGATGGGCTTTAAGGTCCCTTCCAGCCCAAACCATTCTGGGATTTTCTGAAACAAAGGTGGTTTCCCACCAGCAGCACCTTGCACTGTCAGGGACCTGTTTTCTGGAGCCCACAGGACCTTCTCCACCAGTAGCTGTACTATTCCATTTTCCAGCTTCCCTTTCACAGCTGTGTGTTTAAGGGAAATAAAACCCCACTGTGCATGAGGGACAGAGATCGCTCACACGTGCAGAGCTGAATGTGCTTCTCAAATTAATCACACCTTGCCTGACACTCACCAGGATCATCGTAATTCAGATTCAGTGGAGCTTCTCCACCTTTTTCCCTCTCTCCTGACAGCATCCCCTCCAAAAGTGCTCCAAAGCAGCTGCTTTTTCTGCACCTCTATGTTACCCCTCCAGTGATGCCACAGAGCAACCAGCACCTCTCCTTCCAGCGTTAATACACCCGCAGGATTTATTACTGCCCAACATTAATGACCAGCCTGGCCAAGACATCAAGGTTTACTGACTCCAGGCCTTTTAGATAAATATTCTGCAATTGTGGGCTCTGATATATCACAGAAAATTGCAGTCAACTTATGTTTTCATTGCGTGACACTCCATCTAATAATTTTTAAGGTACCCTCGATAAAATATATCACACCTGAGGTTTATTCCGTGTGAAGTTAAGCAAAAAACTATGTGACACATAATGGTGGGGGATACTGTGGGCACTGAGAAAAGGCTTATTAAGCTGAGAATAAAGATCCTAAGGGTGACAATTATAAGCCCTGTAAGCTTAAGTCTTTTCTCAATACAAATCCAAGCTTTTTTTATCTCTTCCATGCAAATACGTGAAATGAAAACAGTCCCCATAGGTTTAATAAAAAGCTTGAAGAATGCCACAAATTGTACTTTCCCACTAACCCTATATGCCCCATATTTTTTAAACAGCATTGCCAGCAGTATTTCAGAGGGAAAACCCCAAACAATGGTGAATCCTAAGCATTTAGAGCTCCCCTTTGTCCAGAGGATGCCACGAAGATGATTAGAGGGCTGGAGCACCTCTCCTGTGAGGAAAGACTGGGAGAACTGGGATTGTTCAGCCTGGAAAAGGGAAGGCCGAGAGGTGACCTAACTGTGGCCTGAAGGGAGCTGACAACAAAGATGGGGAAAGACTTTTTGCAAGGGCCTAGGGGGACAGGACAAGGGGGAACGGCTTCCCACTGCCAGAGGGCAGGGTTAGGTGGGATATTGGGAAGGAATTCTTGGCTGGGAGGGTGGGGAGGCCCTGGCACAGGTTGCCCAGAGAAGCTGTGGCTGCCCCTGGATCCCTGGAAGTGTCCAAGGCCAGGTTGCACGGGGCTTGGAGCAACCTGGGCTGGTGGAAGGTGTCCCTGCCCAGGCCAGGGACTCAGACTGAATGAGCTTTAAGGTCCCTCCCAACCCAAACCATTCTGAGATTCTACGATTTTAAACATGCAGCTTGGAGAAAATAATTAAAAAAGCACGGTGAAGAGTGGGGGAAGCTGGATTTCTGCTGAGGAGTGCAAGGAGAGACCTCATGACAGCCTGGAATACACCTGCCACGAACAACAACTCCCTCACACCCACCCTCTGCTGACCCACAGGAAAACTGCTGAGTTCATGATCTGATTCCTCTGATAATGCAGGTACAACGTGCCAGCCATGTAGAATGTAACCCCCCCCAAGAAACAAATAAAAAAAGGCTAATAAGTGAGCTATCACTGCACGGTTCTAGACACATGGGTGGGCTGCTTCCATTTCTTGGGTTGTCACACACCACCAATGTTACCTAAAAAAAGCCAAAAGCTGCCCTACACAGTTGCACAGAAATGCTAAAGCCAAGGAGTATATTTGCTTCTTGCTTGTTTTCATTAATAAATATATATATATATATATATGCAGAGAATAGTAATTGGAAATATGCACCTAATGCATTTCATTATTCATGTGTAACCATACTTAACCTGATGTCTTAAGTGTATAAATCAAATTGCATTGTGCCAGTACCTAAACACAGACTGGAAATTTCAATTTGCAATTTGATACACAGTCACTCAGGTTAGAAGATTCCATTAATTTGCAATTTGTTAACACTAATTTTCTCCTATAGGAAGGCTATACTTAATGCAGCAGCACTTTAAACAGAGCTCAAGAAATCATTACATACCTTTTTCCCTTTTTTATTTTTTAAAGGAAAAAATATCATCAAGGTTGGAAACGACCTCTAAGATCATCAAGTCCAACTGAAAATGGAAAAAAAATGTGTTGTGGGCTCCAGGAGAAGCCAATCTTCACCCAAGGATCAAAAACTGGAAGAGGAGGGGCTAATCACAACGCTGCACAAAGATCTCCCAAAATTAACTTGACAATTTTGATCCTTTGCTAGCAATAACTCCTACAGTGTGGTTTACAAGGAAAAACAAAAGCCCTTTCAGGGGGCTTTAATATCACCTTAATTCCAGCAGAAGCAATAAGATGACACTCTTTGGAGTATTTGGGAAAAAACCACTCTCCAACATTACACTGAATTTATGTAAGACATAAAAGAGAAAACACAAGTAATAAACATTGTATTAGAGCATAGACTGTGAAGAAAAACACATTTGGAGCAAGAAGCAAATAAAAACAACTGCCTGCTCTGCACGAGGCAGCAGTGGGAGGCAGCAGTGTTTGCAGTGGGAGGTCTGAGGACCGTGGGCAGCATTTCTGGAACACACGTTCTACGGAGGCCACGGGGACCTCTCCACTGTCCAACTCTTCACAGGTCACTTGGAACCCTCCCCTCTGCTCTGCTCACCTTCCAGTGTCTCCTCACCTTGCAATTCAAGAATTGCTAAGGCTGGAAAAGACCTGCAAGATCATCAAGTCCAACCTTCAACCAAACGCCACCGTGCCCACTAAACTACGGCACTGAGTGCCGCTTCCAGTGCTTTCCTGAACACCTCCAGGGATGGGGGCTCCAACACCTCCCTTCCAAGGCCTGACCACCCTTCCAGGAAAGAAATTTTTCATAATATCCGCCCTTAACCTCCCCTGGCACCACTTGGGGTCATTTCCCCTTGTCCTGTTGTTCATTGCCTGGGATACAGATCCCGTTCCCTCCTCTTCCTCTCTGACACATCTTCCCTTCCACCACACCACCTCTACTGATTACTTCTTCAGCTGCTTTGGCTGCCTCTTACATCTCACTGATGACAAGGGCTCTACAGGAATTGTTCATGTCATCAGACTCTTCTATGAGTCGCATTTATTAATGGCTGTTTTTATTTAGTCAAAATGACGCCTTTCATAGCAAGCTGGATCTGAGGTATTCCCTCTATTCAGCAAGTGATGGGACTCCCCTCCACCTCAGTTTTACTGGGCTGCAGGTGTTTGATGCCTTCCTCCAACCACAAATGGTAATTAGTTAAAAGAAGGTTGTTGGTAGAGCCACTCATTGTTTCTGAAAAAGCGAGGTGGATGAAAAATTAACTTGAGTAACTAAGAAAGACTTTCGAAATCCTCAGCAGTGAACATCCACAGAAATCCATGAGGTTCCTCTGTATCTAAAAAATGAGATGCCAATACTTTTTCTTGTTTGTTTGTGCATTTTCAATAAGGGGATGTGCAACACTGGGGTTGCCAAACGTGCCCCGAAAGGTGGGATTAGAGACGGACTCGGCTTTCAGAAGATACTGGAGTGCTCAGGTCCTGCTGAGGCACTTCTAATTGCACACCTCTGCCTATTAATCACTTGCAAACCTTTAGGCCTTTATGATTTACAAGCCATAAGGTTGGTGCTTAACAGTGGGAAACCTACATAAAACCTGACAGCAAAGAAAATCCGCACTGGAGCCACCTGCCAAAAGTGACAGCAAGTTCCACTTCAACAGCAACTCGGAGAGAGGTGTGCAGGGACCTCAAAGCTGAATTAAAGCCAGAATTAAAGCCTCTTGCCCAAGTGCTGTCGGTGTGTAAGTGCCTTCCCTCTCCCAGCTACTTCTCTGCAAATCCCTCTTCGGGCCACATTTGGAAATTATTTAAAAAAGATAAAATATCCCTAATCTGTTACCAATTAGAAGAAACATGTGAATATTATTTTCTAATTTGTGACTGAATCTTAAAAGCAAAGTCACTGAAATAATTACATCGGCTCCTGAATATTCCTATTGTGCTCCTGAAAAAAAAAAATTGAACAGTGGGTATGTCCTCTCCTGCCCGAGATGCCCCGGGGCTGAAATGTATCAATAAGAACCATCAAAGCCCTGAACGTGAACTGCCAAAAAACTGTGATTTCTGGTCTGTGGCAGCTGCAGCCCAAGGGCTGCCAAACTGATTAGTTCCCTCCTAATGGGCTTTGTGTAACTTGGGTCTGTGGCAGGGAGGTGGGACGCGGGGATGAGCCAGGGAGGCACAAGCGGAGCGGCAAACACGCGGTGTGCTCCGGTGTCCACGAGTGACCCGTTCCCAGGGGCTGTCGGGGGACGAGCCCTAAGCCAGGATTTATGGCAGAGACTTCTTTTTAAAAGCCAGACACGGCACGACTTGAGTGACTAACTCCTGAAAATTGGTAATTTCCTGGTGGTTAGCAGGGGAAGGTCCACCAATGGGGAAGCAGGGGCCGCTAATAAATTTATAGTGCGTTATATGCCAATTAGACCCCTTCAGCCCTTCAAGAGGCAGCACCACCAATCAGGTTATCATTCCACAAATGTACTCTTTAGGGCTGATCTCATCACAAATCAATCCTGCATTTAAAGTGCAATTTTCATTAGTATTACCCGGGAATGCACTTGTGAAACAATGCAGGCAGGTATCTCCCTTCTCCCCTCTGGGCGCCCTTCCTCGTGCAGAGCTATTTGCTTCTCGTACACAGCCACGTCTGAGCCTCCAGTGGTAAATAATCATTGTGAATACCACATTAATTCTGCATCCAGCCAGATTTATTACACACGTCATACCTGGGAGTTTCACCGTCACTCACAACCCCTTGGTGAAATTACATCCTTGTGCCTGACCACGCACCATGGAAGATCCTGTCAGTACCAGGAATCAGAGCAGACTCCTCAGCTTCCCACCCCACCACATCCACAAGTGCTAAGACCTCTGATGCTGCTTGTCTGGGCACTCAGAAAAAGGAAAAATGCAGAAATAAACAGTCTGTCTGGGTTTAGCATCTTCAGCATATGTACAGACCTACTTTTAAATGTCTGGCCACAGCTAAAACCACACCTTGGTGCTGATAGCCTATGCAAGCAACACTGTATTTTGGGTGTTCTTCTTGGCCTTCATTTCTTGCTGAACAAGGCCAGAAACAGCCTTTAGTTTCAGCTTGATAACCTATGGCAGCACAAAGATGCCTCCTTGTCAGGAACAACAGGGAACCTGAGTCACTAGGAACGCATTTTCCTTCTCAAGCCGGGTTCAGACCTTGGAGAAGGACATCCAGAAACTTATCTATCACAGAATCATGGAATATCCACAGTTGGAAGGGGCCCCCAAGCATCACCGAGTCCAACTCCTGGCCCTGCACAGACACTCCAATAATCCCACCAACTCCTTGAGCTCTGGCAGCCTTGGGGCTGTGACCAACGCAACCTGACCCAACCCCAGGGGGCCTCCACGTATTTCACTTCCAAATTACTTGAAATTCATTCTAATTAAGGTCAACACTTTGTGATTTGCTTGTCAGCTGCCACAGCACAAGCACAGGAGAAGACAAATGTCCAATGGCTGAGGTTGTTTTGGCTCAGAGCGCTATGTGGGGGCTCTGGAATCTTCTGAGCTTGTGCCACGAAGAACAAACAACTGTGAACTTTCACAGTGCTTTGTTCTCCTCCTCCTGCACTGGGATGTCCAACAGCATTGGAATATGGCAGTCCGTGCTGGAAGCTCACCTCGCTGCACCTCCCTGACAGATGTAACATCCACATTACAAGAACTTAAGGAACAGGAACTCTCTGATGCAGGAATTCCCAAAGCAACCTTCACCTCCCTGCTTCCCAGCCAGGTTAGCTTCTCTTTAGTCAGAGCAGGACCAAATTTTACCTCCTAAACTGCCCCTGCCCTCGCTCATTTTAAATTTTGTGGAGGCTTTTCACAAAAAAACCCACAACGTAGGAAGAGCAGCGCGATGCCTCAAGCCCTGGGCTGTCACCTGCATCTTATTTCCACTTAACCTCTTAAATAACATTGGAATTCACTTTGTCCCCTGATGGGCACCGTAATGAGAACCACCTGTCAATCACGGCTCCATTAGCCTGGACAGACTTTCACTTCCTGAAACAATTTATTGGATTCCCAGAAGCGAATGGGCCTTCCTCCTTTTGAGCTGGGTTTTTTTGGGGAGCTATTCAGCGGGAGCGGGTCTCCCTTCTGTCCCTGCTGAGCGGGGCATTGTTTCCCCCGTTTGCTCATGAAAACGGTTTCCTGGGTTGACCCACCTCTCCTTGTCCCGGCCAGGCCGAGTGTTTGCCAAAAACTTCTTTGGACTGCTCAGTTCAGCGACGCAACACAAAACCCACCAGCTGTTTCCAGCCACTGGGGCAGGGGGAGAAGCCAATCGTGCTGTTAACCCCTTCCCAACAAAGCCCCAGCGCACATGGAGAGCTGGAGGAGCGTGAGCCCGTCATCCCTGTGCCAGGGGAGTGGGACTCCAAGGGAGCTCCTTCTTCCTTAGGAAAAAAAAAAAATATCTGCTCTCATTCAGCATGAAACTAACCACGATTTTGTTCTCCTCTTGCTTTCTCTTGGTTACACCCAAATTGCAGCTCAAAGAAAAATCTTACTAATGGAGGCTAAAAGCAGTCTCGCTGAAACATTATCTTGAGTATTTTCATTTCTCTGAATGTGTGCAAGTCCTTATGAGGTTCATTTGCAATGTGCCTCTCTGTTTTGATGACACAATAAAATGTATTTTACTTAAAAATATCTCCATTCCCCCTCCCCAAAGGAATTTAAATGGTCAGTTAATCTTTCTGCTTCTGAACAAACTACTGAGTAAACAAAAGAGGGGCTCAAGATTATATAAACCAATATTTTTTCCATTCTAACACTGGTCTTGAAGACTAAAATACAGATGTACCTGAGCATTGGCTGTGTGCCTTTTTAGTATAAATCAGTTTAACTTTTAGCCTGGGAAAGGAAAAAAAAAATGGAAACAAGATGATAGTTATCTGCAGCCTTCTGTGATTCTCGAGTCAATGGTAAATGGGGGGACTCGTTAGTGCCATAGTGATCCAATCAGGATGAAATTATGCAGTCATGTAAGAAATAATATCTATTAGGCTAATTTAATCAACGAATACTTTACAGATGAATTAGAATGCAGAATCCAATTATTTCAAACATTTGGACTGTCAGCCGCTGTGTTTTCGAAAGCGGTGCAAGGGGAGAAAAGGAAGGTTTAAGGATCCTTCTGAGACGAGGGTGGCTGGGCTGTGTTTACAGCAGGAGAGCTTCTAACAGCAGAAGAGCCCACAGCTACAATCAGCACCTTCCACGGTGCAGAGGGCTCAAATCCAGCCCCTCTCCCTGCTCCCGGGGCACCTTCCTCTGGGATATTGGTATGGACAGCTCGATCTGCTGTTTGCAGTGGCTGATAATTACTGTCTCCAGTCTTGGCAATTTCCCCTCGCCAGTCACCCTTTAAAAGGAAGGCTCACACTCTAATTACAATGGGTCTTTTGTTACTTGGCAGGGCAGACGTGCCCCTGGATTGGTGCAGGACACCCCCAACTCCATTGATCACAGGGGTGTTTGTTCCCTTGAAAACCAGAGGTTGCTTTACAACGCCAAGCAAAGGGAAATGGTGCACAAAGAATTACTACTGGAAGGGGAAATTGGGTTTAAAACACAACTTGACTCAAAGAGGAGAGGACAGAACTGGGGGCTGTGAGCACACAAATCACGTCTGTGATCCAGAGCGACTCAACATCTACTTCGCTGATGCTTTGTCCAGTCACAAGGGGATCAAAATACCTGCCAGAAGAACATAATTCCTCCAACAAGGAGACTATTGGACTGGCTCCTTGCTATGGAATAAAGGCACGAGAAATCCCACATCCACTGCTCCTCTGTGGAGAATTTTCTCCCCAATCCACTGGAACTGAGAGCAGCCACCTCTCTGGCTGGGATGTGACTGTGAGAAGTCTCCTCGTCACTTTTCATAGCTCAAGGTGGACTCAAGTTCCCCAGCACTCCTCAGGAATAACAGAATGGTTTGGGTGGGAAGGGACCTTCAAGACTATCTCATTCCAACCCCCTGCCATGGGCAGGTTCACCTTCCACTGGAGCAGGTTGCTCAGAGCCTCGTGATACATCTCACACACACATCCACACCACGCAGCCTCATCACACAGGGCCTGCCCACCACATTTGCTATCGCAGCAGTTAATTCAAGAACTGAAGATGGCAAAGCAGGTATGTTTTCCTCAAGTCTATGGCATAAAAATGGCCTTTTCCCTCTCTCTCTCATCACTAATAGACAAACTACTCCTGAAAGCTGTCGGCAGCTTGAACGGAGGACAACAAGGCTACAGGAAAGCGATGGATACTTCAACCATCTCCTGGACTATCTTCCACAAAGAGCTTAAATGCAGTTGAAACTTAAAAATTTCATTTCATTCCGTTGGCCTAAGCATGTCTTTTGAATATTTGAGGGATATCCTGAAGAACAAGAAAGCCTGGAGCCTGCTGCAGACTGTGGATGCCCCGTTGCTCTGCAAGGTCTGCGCTGCGATTCCCAACGTACCTGTGATCCAAACGTTTTTCTGCCCTGTCATCTGGAGCGGTTAATGGACTCTCTTGCTTATTTAAACATTTAATGCTCTTCTGATGCCCAAATTATGCCTGTTTCATGTGATGGATTAGCACAGAACACAGCAATGACAATTTTCTGCAATCTGTGGAATATCAGATTTTGATTACTTCAGGAGGAAAAAGTAAAGTTCTAAGTAAACTGTTTTGATTAATAAGGAGCAGAGGAATAGTTCATGTGGTGGTTCTTTGGGAGCCTTGATGAATGCCTGGCAGGACTACCATGAGTCTCCACAGAAGACATGAAATGGCTCTGAGAAGATTTAAGGTATTTATTGCTCAAATAAAACAAAACCAAGTGACACAAGTAGGTGAAGCAGTGCTGGGTGATTGCAATGTGCTGATCAGGACCAAGTGCAATTCCAATTTTTGCAGAGCAAAAACTAATTTTCCAGCTTGCCTATAGAACATTGCTGGCAATTTTAGGAATTTTGAATGCTGCCTTCAGTGAGGGGTGGGGATGGTTCCAGATTCGGGTCTTCAGGGCAGATTATCTCCTAGTTAACACTGGCAGCGGTTCTAGTTTTAGGTGGCGAATTATTTAGAAGCACCTTTTTAAGATAAGGCTATTTTTTAAATATATGTATATTTATGCATCCCATAAAGCCAGAATATATATATATTCTATGTAAGGTTGGACTTGACCTTGGAGGTCTTTCCCAATCTTAATGATTCTACAATTCTCTCTCTCTCTCTCACATATATGCTCTTTCTACCCGCTCTGTGGGTCCCATTCCCTTCCAGCTGCAGATTTCCCAGCTAAGAGGCTTCAAGCTGAGTGGGTTTCCCACAGGAGCATCCCCAGCATGGTGATGTGGCTGCTGCCTGCTGAAGGCAGCACTGCTGTCTAAGTACAAGGTCTTACCTCTTGCTGCAAGGCAAGGTGTAGAGCTCCTCTGAAGTGACAACCTGTCTTCTTACCAATTACAAATCCCTCTGATTCAGGGCTTTGGGTGGCAGTAACACGTCAACAATCTCCCTGTGATGGCAGGAGCAGATGTGACCCCTCCACTCTGAAACTGCTGCTGAACTGAGTCTCTGTGAAGATCCCCAAAGCCCTCCCTGACTGCGGAGGGACTTTGTATTGAAAGCATCTTCCCCAAACAGTTCAGACCAAGGGAACCTTCTGAGAGATACAAGGGAGAGAAGCGATGCGCTTGAAGGGAGGGTTGCATCAGAAGCACCTTCTCCTTCAGAAGAGGGAGCTGCTCTGAGCCCACAGCGCTGTTTTGCTATTAAAAAAGGCAGTTTGAGTTAAGCAGTGAAGAGAACTGTTTTTTTTATTTTCGGTTTACTATTGCTGGGAGGGGTTGATGGATGTTTTAGACAGAAGAGGCTGAAAGGAGGCTTTGTGAGCCAAGATGATTAAAACAGTTGTCTTGAGCAGAGTTTGTCTATTCTGGAAAGAAGTGGGGGAGACTCCAGGCAATCCATCAGCAGTCCATGGCTGGCAGAGGAGGCACTGATTAGAAATGACAGCTTTGCAACAGGTTTGAAATCAAAGGGCAGTAAAACCAGCTGTGTGGTTGGAAAAGCTGCCCAAAAGCTACAAGGATCCTGATCATCTTCAGCTTTTCTAGCTTACCTCCTCCAAGACCCGCCATGTGGTGTGATGGGAACACCAGTGGCTTTGCTGGCACTCCAAGGAGGATAAAGAAGATTACCAGATTAAAAATAAATTACCAGATATTATCCTGGTAATAAAATGGAGGATCCTTACAACTTGCAGTCTGAGAACATGGTGGGTTTGGAGGAGTCTTTGATGCTTGGATGGGGTGTTTAGGGACATGGTTTAGTGGTGGACCTGGCAGTGCTGGGTGAACTCGATGATCTTGGAAGGCTTTTCCAACCTTAATGACTTTGTGAATCTATATTTCAGATGCAGAGTAGAATCCAATGGCAGGGTTTGTTATTCCAGGCTATTGAAAGAGACCATGCAAGGATGCTAAGGATCTCTTGCCTTCCCTGCAAAATGCCTGGACTCCCCAGGGCTATTTGGGCAACTGTCCCAAACCACTTGTCCTCTGCTGATAGTGCTTAGGATGAGATACTTAAGCTGTAAGTAATCAACTCATTTTGTCTACTGTAAAAGGTTCTTCCACGTAGAAGAAAAAAAAATTACTGATTATTCTGAGATCCAAACAGTGTGACAGACCTGGCTGGTTATTTTGCACAGCTTTCATAGTGAAAAAAAATATGTTCCTATTATTGCTGTGATCTGGCAATTAAAATGTTTTCCATGTGACAACCAGCAGGCAGCTCCCACCAACAGTCAGAAGGAGCTCCACCACCTTCCCGAGCATTTATTTTTTAGCTCCTTGATCAGACCATAAAGGATGAACCACTGAGAACTGCTGGGTCAGACCCTAAATTGCATCTTGGTGGGCATCTGATCCCAGCCCTGCCTGGCTGAACCCGTGAGCTGAGCACTGGCAGTCCCAGCAATCCCCCCTGTTTGCTTTTGGGAATCAGGTCTGAGGAACACAGTAACCTGGCAGCTACCTCAAATCCTGCCTGGATGCTTGGAAAAAAAGCTATTGCACCCTTAGAGATCAAGTGGGCAGCAGCCCCTTAACAGGAACTGGTCTATGAGCTACCACCACATGTCTAATTAATGACCCTGCCGGTCGCAGCTGGAAGAGCTGAGCTGGGGGTGATTAATTAAATTAGCTGGCAGAGGAAATTACAGTGGAAAAGCCAAAGTTTGATTGCTCCATAATTAACCACAGTGCAAATAATATCTGCATCTATAACTTCCAGCGATGAGATCAGAAGCCAATTGAATTTGGCACTGATTGAAGCTGTAAATATCCTGTGGTGAAAAATGATAGGTTTGTTCTGAAGGGAAAACTTACAGAAATGGACATCCAGCGGATGCAGGAGGGGAGCAGGGGACAGGGGAGGGAAGAGCACTGGAATTAGATCCTGATTTCAGCTGATCTCTGCAGTCTTCTGGAGTGGTGGAGGACTCAACAGGAAGAAATACTTTACAATCTGCCGGAGCTGCTGGATGCTGTGAGGTTCCTGATCAGAGATTCAGTGAATCCAGAAAGCAAAGGCCATAGAGATCATTCCATCCCTGCCTTTCCCCACATCCTGTGTCTCCTTGTGGTGGGATTCACTGCTGTCCCTGGCAGAAGACTGCACAGCATAAAATAACCAGTCCAAACACCTCCTCCCCAGTCCACCCCCTACTCCTGGGAGCACCTGGTCGAACTACAGGAATCCATTTTTCCAAGGACATCACCTCCAAATGCCTGAAAACCCCTCTATCCCCCCCCAGCCATTATAATTGCATTAAGCCCCCTTAAGCATCTCCTTCTGAAGATCCTCACTGAAGACTTGAAATGTTTCTTCTCATTCTTCTCCCCAATTCCCTTTTCATTTTGCCAAGTTATAGTCATAACATGCCCACACCTCCATCCCTGTATCACCCTGAATTACTGTGAGTAATTCACCTGCACTGCTGCTTAAAGTTCTGGCTTAAAGAAAGCTCAGGTTTTTAACTGAGGCCTAAAACACACTCCTTTCACACACCCAAATAAGCCAAGATTTATTTATGTGCTTCTCAAACTGTTATCCAATGTACTCTGCAATAAAAACTGTATGTTCCAGAAAATACTTCTTTTTTAAAAGCACTGAACTTTGAACTCATAGTGAAAGGGCACTACATACACATATAAGATATTTCATATTTTGTGCATTTTACACATTATCTTGAATTTACCAAGGATATTATACATATGCTTGATAGATTCTTGATAAATGTGCTTGATAAACTCTGTGCTTCCCTGTATGTCCCACTATGGCAGGGAAATGGTCTGTCACCTCCTGGCTGTTAAACATACAACCCAAACCCCTCTCCCCCAGGATGTCACATGCACTTTCCTCTTACAAAATACCCTGTTTGAGGGTGGAAGGTATTTTCCTTGTCTTACTGTGACATCCCCCATGACATCTCTTGTTCTCCTCTCTCTCTTATCCCCCATCTTAACACACACACTGATATCCAACGAGCTGCCTGACACCAGAAAAATGCACATGTGACAACAAACACTGGCTAAAACACGGAACAGGTGAATCCAAGCAATCTCAGGTATCTATTTATGACTGGTCTGAGCTGTGGGAGCTGCACAAGTGGCCAAAGCAGATCTGGTCTGGAGAGGCTCAGACAGGAGCACACACACACATGTCATTAGCAAAGGATTAGGGCTGCAAATTTTGGCTTCTTGAGATGGGAAAGGAAAAAAGGCAACTTCTGGATAGGATTTTCATAAGACATCCTTCAGTTTTAGCACACAGTGACACAATCCTGTTCTTTCCACCTGCAGAGGAGTCTTAAAAGCATTAATGGGGCTGTGATTTAATTGTGTGTGCACCTCGGTTTCCCAAGCCTGGCTGGTGCTGTAGAGAAGTGAAAATACAATAAAAACATCCCTTAAGAAATTCTGACCCGGATGAAACCAGGAAAATGTAAATCTTCTGGGGGAAAAGCAAAGTTAGCTGGAAGATTTCTAGGCCATGACATAATCATGTGTTCAGCACGAAGACTTTTTGAAGCCTGTCCCATCTGCACCTTTTGAGGCTCCCCAATTACCAAGGGATGGTTCTTCCAGCTCCCCAACCTCTCACAGACTCACACAAAAAATGCTTCAGCGCCAGGACTCGGCACTGTGTGCACAACCTCGTTAACAGGCACGGGGAGGCATTTCATCTGCCTCTAACTCCTGCCTCCCATTCCTCACCTGTGCTCACCTCGACACATTTTAACCTGCTATTTAATTATCTGAATGTCTGATTTCTCCTGGTCAGTCTCCTCTTTCAGTGTCCCCCTACCCCCTCCCAGCACCCTGACGTGGAAAAATGCAGCAGTGAGAGCATTATCTCTGAGGAACTGAGGATGTGTGAGAGCCGTGGGGAACCTGCATTCGGGCTCGTGTGTATCTCAAGTTTCAGTCCAGTCAAAAGCCAGCACCATCTTTTCACTGCTGCCCTTTTCATTTAGTTATCTTACTGAAGTCTCCTCTCCCCAGTCCCTTGCCATAGGCTACCAGCTTCCTGCAGAGCCAGAAACAAAGCTCAGTCTTAAACAAAGGGGGGAAAAAAGGGAAAAAAGCACAAAAGAAAGTTGGTCACAGTTACTGTCAGGGAGCCCTGCGGGTTCTGTAGCCACGACCAAAGCGAAGGGATGCTGCTGCTTCTGTGCCTCGTGTCACTGGCCAGCAAAGCCACCAGGAGCACTGCCTGTTCCTAAAGTACTGCTCAGCACCCCCACCGTGGCTTTAGCCACGCTCTTCCCTCCCCAGGAGCTGAAACCAACCCACGAGCCATTCAAACAGCCCCCGAGGGCTGAGAGGGGCAAAACCAGCACACACTGACCACCCCCACTAGTGACAACCACCCAAACACTGCTGCCCATGAGCACAACCTTCCTGGAGCACCCCACCTGGGGAAAGGTAACCTGAGGACCACCTCCCTCCCTCTCAGCCTATCCAGTGACAGCCTGTCCTCATGTTTAACCACAGTGAGTTTATATATCTCTTAAAACACCAGAAAACGTGTGTAGAAACGGTAAAAAGAATGTATAACAAAGGTTCAGCAGCACAAACCAGAAATAAACTGGCTTTACAGCAACTTATGCCACACACAGAAAGCAATTTGAATTATGTTTAGTTAAACTGCTTCATGTTTGGGGAGAGCTGATGGACAGAGAGGAAGATGTGACCTCAGGTAGGGGGGAATGCAAAGAACAGGTCGAACACCAACTACACAGAAAAGCTCCAAAGGAAAAGACAATATTTTAGCTAAGGTATCTATCTAACAAAATAGAACACTTCCTTTCCTGCTGGATGTTTCCCCTGCCAGCTTAGCAGCTCTGTTGAGTTTCTCAGCAGCAGCAAGTGCTCAACTCACAGTAGTTCCCAAAGCACTCACAGATGAGCCTTTGGATCTGACCCAGGGGACCCCCCAATAGCTGATGCTTTTGGCATTTTTTTCCCTCAGTGGTTTTATTTTGGTCTTTTTATGATTACAAGTTTCAGCCTCACAAACAGCTGAATTTCAACAGCAACACAAGTGTTTAGTGCTTTTCCTTTTGCAAATAACTGATAAAATAGCTACTGTGAACAAGAGTGAGGGCAAAGAGCACCTTGGCAAGGCTGCCCAATGCTTTAGACAGTAAACTCCATTTTTCAGTTGCTTTTAGTTTGTCATATTTAAGATGAAACTCTCCATGCCTATTCCTCAGGTGCTGTGGAGTAGCAGATGTGTGCATGCAAATGATAAAAAATGGGTTTAAGAAAACCTAGTCAATAGAGATGTACTCCCCTCCAAAATGTCCTGTTTTAGTCTCTGATCTCATTTCTGTTCTCTTACTAAATGCTTATTAAAAAAATCAAGGAAGTTTCTGGGGCAGGACTAACACAGTGGCTGACATCTGATTCCTTTTCAGCTGTACTGGCCTTTGGTCATTAGCTTGATGTGAGACACATCTCCCACCAATTTACAGATAAAATATCCAATTTTTTTTGCCCATTGGAAATGAATCTTTTTGCTCTTCCATGCTGCTCTTCCAGTACCACAGTTAAACAGCAGCCCAACTAGTTTCTAATAAATACTGTGATGGTTCTCTCTCTGTTAGTAAGTTCTGAGTTGACCTTTTCAAGTAGCTTTTGGCCAAGCAGATGTGAAGTCCAGTGAAAAGACGTTGGTCTTCAAATCTGAGATGCTCTCTAGCTCTGCCAGGTGTCTGGGAGAGAACTAAGACAAAAAGAGAAATAATCAGGCCATATCTAAACCAGAAATTGAGTTAGAAGCCAAGATCCTACACGATTTTGAGCCCTTCACAACAGGCACTCACCCACTGGGCTGGTTCTTACTCTAGCAAACAAAAAAAAATCACTTTTTGTACAGCTGATTATTGACTTAGGAATACTCTTTTCCCTATCTCATCACTGTTCATACAACACAAAGAAATCCTCCAGAACACACATCCTAGATTTTCTAAAGTACAACAAGCTCATCAACTTCTTATTTGGGGCATTTCAGCTTAACCTGGTGCTTTTCAGCGTGGCAGCCAAAACCACCCAGGAGCTGAACCAAAGTTTGTCAAGAATCTCAGCTGAATAAAAGGTACCTGGAGCTGACTGCACCTCCAAGGTAAAGCATTTCAGTCTCTACCACCTGCCCTGCTGCAGAGACCTCCAGAGGCAGGATGTCCTCCTGATTTGGAAGGTTAACACCCCCAAGGTTAACACCACCCAAGACTCTTTCCTTGAGTCTTCTGGCTGTGTCCAGAGTGGGTTTCTCATTTTTTTTCACAGACACTGAAAACTACCTTCAAAAACAAAGGGTCAGCGTTTTCCACAACTCCTGGGAATGACATGTCAGGGAAGAAACCCAAATGTCTCTGCACCTGTATGAAAATGGCAAAAAAACTACTAAAACAGGGGCTGTTGCCTTTCTCTTCCTTTTCTTTGAAGGTAAAGCTCCTTGAAGGCCCTTCTCTTCTATTCAGCTTCAGTATCCAAAGCTTGGCCATTGCCTCTGGCCCACACTGCTCATGAGAGAATCCCAGACTGGTTTGGGTTGGAAGGACCCTAAAGCCCATCTTGTTCTACCCCCTGCCATGGGCAGGGACACCTTCCACTAGCCTGTCCTACCTGGCCTTGGACACTTTCAAGGATTTCATAAAGTGGTTCTGATGCTATTTAGACTGAAAAGAACAATATTGTGGTTTTTACACCTCCGTTTTTAACAAATGCTCTAATACACAGCTGAAGGAGACAGAAATACTTCCTTTGCAGGTTTCTCTTTCACCACCAACGAGGAAAATAAGGATTATAATAATTATTGCAAGCCAGGCTTCTGTTTACAAAGTGTCTGAGCTTTTATCAAAGGCAGATTTGCACCCAAGGAACGTGCAGTTGAACCGGGGAGCATTTTATCTAAAGCGCTCATTAACTTGGACAACCCTGGTCGAGGGTTTTGTGTCGTTGTGGTTGTTCTGTTTTGATTTTTAATCATCCAGGCATCTCCCATGCCTGTACAGGCACCAGTGCTTTCCCACATTCAGCTCCTGGGTGACAAGGTCTGCCAGGCAGCTACAAGGACAGTAAAATACAGAGCACTACTCCACTAACCTGCATCTCTGGAGTGCTGCATCTGAGCTTCCCAAGCCTCCAAAGGGTGAAGTCTGATCAGCAGCCACCCCAGCTGACATTCCATTTGCCTCACTCAGTCATTCCTATTAGATGCACTTCCTGGAAGGTACTGGTAAGTGACAAATTTTATTCTTATTTTTTTTTAATTTGATTGCAAAGCAGTGCAGTGACTCCAAGCTCACGATCCAGCATGTGGGAATTGGTTCACTTTTACAGCTGTACAGGGGGGGAGCTTTGAGTTTACTGGCAGCAGCGAATCAGCCTTTTTATTTATGCCCGTGTTTGAAAAAGCAATGCCACTGTAACTGATAGTTTATACATTTTCCTCATTACCTTTATGAAATATCTGCTGTTCAAAACAGAGCTAACAGAACTCCAGGTCACTGGTAGCTGTGCTGCTCAGTGGAGTTCAGCCACCAGGAAGACCAGGAGCGAGTTACAACTCTTGGGCTTTGTTGGGTGTATTTGTATTTTAATTCTTCTTCTTAATTCCTTCCCAAAACCTCCCTTGTTCACGGGACATGCTGAAATACCTTGAGTCAAACCTTTAAGTCAAATCTTTAAGTCAAACCTCAAGTCCCCCAGCAGCTGCTGGGCCGGCAGAAGCCCAGCTGTCTAAACTCTCCTGGCAGCAAATGTCACTCCTGCACACAGACTGCGTGCCTGGAGAAGCCAGGGGCACATCTTGGGCCATCACATCCCATCATGTCCCCGGAATGGGAGGCGTCCCCACAGCCCCGGCGTGGGGAGGAGCGGGCCCTGCCCCTGACAAGCGTGCTGCGGTGACAGAAATGCACTTGGAGTTGCAATTAGTGGCACTGTCATTTTCGGGCGCTCCTGCCAATTAATTAAGCCTGTCAAATGGAAAAACAGCGGCATTCACATGATAATTTATATAGGGAGAGACTGGCCCAGCTAAAGCCGCCGCTGCCGCCAACAAAATCCCCTCCGAGCGCTCACAAAAAAAAAAAAAATATAATAAAAAAAAATATAAAGAAGCAGAAAGGGGAGGGGGGGAAGAAAGAAAGTTAAACTGTCCTTGTTATAATTGTTAACTCTGATCGCTCAAGTAGAAGACGGGCTGATTAAAACTCCAAACGAGCCCCCAGCTCGCTTAAATCTCAGAGTCCGGAATGATAGAATCAGAGGAGTTTATTCATACCATTAAGCCCCAGAGAACTTAATTGAAAGAAGAGCATAGCCTGGACCTTGACAAGCGGGAGGTCACAGTAATTGCTGCCGGACATATTTAACATTAAGATAATCAGGCCATTAATTACCCTTTGGATCATTAAATCAGCCAGTTGCAAAATGAAATTTCTGCCTCTATTACTCACTTGAGAGACCACAGGGGTGGCTTTTAATTTATCAGTGAGCTTGAGATACAAAGGACCAGGCTTGGGGAGGAAGGAAAAGGGGGAGAAAGGAGGGGGTTTGCTTCAGCAGAGGCAGGAATATCAATCCGCCATGCTTGGTGATCGTGGCAAATTAACTAGGTAAGATAACCTCGGCTTCTAAAGGCAGAAGCTGGGGGTATGTAAATAGATGAGGGCAGACAGGGAGATCAGAGCCTGCACACCACTTAGCAGGATAATAAAGGAAATCATCCTTGATTATCAGTGCTAATTTGGACACTGCCGGTAGCTTGTTATGCGTGTTCTGAGTAGCATTTAATTAATTCAATTGCTTGTTAATGAGGGAAGTGACATGTGGGGAGCAGATGCCACCCAACTGCAGATGGGTTCTGGTCAGCCCTTCACAATAAAAATCTTCCTTTTTTTTTTTTTTTTTAATTTATTTTTAAAAACCCCCCTTCCCCCACCCCCTGAAACGGGAAAGGTGTCAAGCGTGGAGGAGCATTGAAAAGGCACAAAACACTGACCTCATCAGGCCAAGAACCGCCAAGAAACCGGAGCTGACAATGCGGACAGAGAGGTCCCGACGCTCCCCCAGGCCCTGCCGCCTTATGCCAGGAATCCAAGACCAACAGCACCGCAACAGCAGCTCCAAAAAGGAGCCAGAGACGAGAGATGGACGGAGCAGGGCATCATTACCAGACCCAGGATACGACTCTGGGATCCCAAGGACTCTGTTTCCCAGGGCTTGCCCTTTATTTGCACTGTCTGTAATAACGGATTAATTATTTTTGCGAAGAAAGACGGTGCGGGTGAATTTGTTTCACAGGTCTAATATTTTTCATCAGTCATCAGTTATCCCCCAGAAACCAGCTCAGCCTCGGAACAGCAAGCCAGGCTTTAGAGTGCAGGACTGTAAAACTCAGCTAAACACAGTTGAGCTGCATAATGTTTTCTCGACAACATTAAACTCAGTTTATTAGTGAGTGAGGGATCAAACCGGATCTCACGGCCTAAGGTGAAAGGCAGTTCCCAAAACTCCACACTGCTCAGCCAGCACTGGATTTTCTTACCATCTCTGGTACCCACAACAAACAGGGTGCAAACAAACCTGAGCACAACTGCTGCAGATGCTCCAGCTGAAGAGCAGAGCTTAAAACTACGCCCGAGCTTCTGCCACCCATCACTTAAAAAATACAGTTTGAATGGAACTGGACGTCTGTCCTATGCATGAATGTTCTTAAAAAGATACCAAAATGGTGGAGCCTTTTAAGGTTTGCACTTAAGGTTAGCCCTTTAGGGTAGCTAATGCAGATATCTGGCATCACCTGAGTAGGAAAACAAGAAGCAGGGGTGGGATGGTGCCTGGACATGACCCTGCCTTCCCTCCGCTCGCCCAGCAGCTTCCAGCTGGTGGAGGTGACACATCATCCCAGTGAGACAGAGATGGAGACCTTGGGAGCTCAGACAAAGAGGGTGAGGGAGCAGATAATCGTCTCCTGGAGTGGGCAGGGGGATGGTGGCAGCTTGTCCCATTTGGCAAAGGCCAGCAACATCTCAGGGAGTCAACAGCGGCAACCAAGTCTGCAAACAGCATCCACGAGGGTAGGAGAAGTAAGGTGGAGGAAGCAAAACCTGTGAGGTGTGCCCAGAAGGAAGGCAAACACCTGTAGGAGACTGACACACCAGTGCAAAAGGCCCAGGTGACACATGGCACAGAGTCCCCAGGTCGGCTTCCCCACCCCTCCAACATTCCCTGGAGCAGCTCTGCTCTAGTGGGATACTCGTGTGCCGCCCCAGCCCAAAGCACCGCTGGCAGAGTGTGCTTAAACAGTATCAATAGCAATTAGAGGAGAGTCCTGATCTCATCCCCAGCCCCAGTTAATTGTTGCAACATTGATTTACTCTAATTTGACTTCTCACTCCAAATTAAACCCGCATTACCGAGGGAGGGACCGCAGGCAAGCTCTGCCTGCTCCCCCCTCCCCAACCTCCACGACAGTAAATTTAATATTGAATACACCCTCAAAAACACTGGCGGTTGTTGCAGGATCCATACTGAGAGATCTTTTTCCTTTTTTTCCCCCTCTTTTCCTTTTTTCTTCCTGAGAGTAATTAAAAGATGCTTTTCTTGACTAATGATGCCCCTGTTTGGAAATGGGAAGTCGATACTCCTGCACCAGCAGTCAGCTCCAATTTGTCACGGGGCTCCCAAAGTTTGAGCGGCGGCTCTCAGGGCTCTCTGGTAATTGCTGGAACCAATTACCAGCTTTCCAAAGCTGACCTGGTCATGGACCCACGGACACCCCTGTTCAGGGCCAGCTGGTCCCCGTTCCCTTTCACACTCAGGATCCTCCTGTGAATGGGTTTTCTGCTGCCTCACCAACTTTTCCTGCTCGCCACGAGCTCCTGTTTATTCCCCCCCATCTTCCCTGTGATCTCACCAACACCCTCAGCCTGAGCTTTGCCTCCTCTACTGCTTTATCCCACACTGCTTCCTTGGGGATCCCACCACACTTGTGCTCCCAAAACCTCCCTGGGAGGTTTTGGGAGCACAAGTGTGGTGGGATCCCCAAGGTTGGTGGGATCTCCCAGGTTTGCTCCCAAATGCTCGAGGCCATCCAAGGTGTTGCTTTCGATCCAGAGGCACTGAACAACCTGGAGATCTGCTTACAGAATTCCAGAATGGTTTGGGTTGGAAGGGACCTCATCTCATTCCAAACCCTGCCACGGGCAGGGACACCTTCTACTATCCCAGGTTGCTCCAAGCCCCATCCAACTTGGCCTGGGACACTTCCAGGGATGGGGCAGCCACAGCTTCTCTGGGCAACCTGTGCCAGGGCCTCCCCACACTCATAGCCAAGAATTCCTTCCCAATATCCCATCTAACTCTGCCCTCTGGCAGTGGGAAGCCATTCCCTGTGTCCTGTCACTCCAGGCCCTTGTCCAAAGTCCCTCCCCAGCTTTCTTGGAGCCCCCCAGCACCAGCTCTCAGCTTCCTTCCCCTTCAGAAGGGGTTTTGCTAAACGCTTCCATCTTCCCTCATCTCCAAACATCCTTGGTCTCCACATCTCAGCTCCCCAAATTATTTCTTCTCACTTACTTTCTTGCCTCTTCCCCCAGTCCCTCAGCTTCAAGTCACCTCTCTCCCCTTCCATCCCCAACAGCAAAAAAAGAGGGGTTGTTTAACCTCCTTTCAGGTCCATTTTAACTTCTTCCAATGGGATTCCCTCATGCCAAACTCCAAACAGCACTGAGGAAACGGCACACGCAACTTCTACCTGAACAACTTGAGCTTATTTTCTTGTCACAGCTCAGACAGAAGGATTGTGATGCTGGCAGAGTCCAAAGTAAAGCACAAAAGCAGGCACACACTTGCAAAAAGAGGAGCTTTGTGGTATTTATATGAAAAATCTCATTTCAGTCCCTGCTGCAAACAGCAGAAGGATGGGAGCAGCAAAGGAAGATTACAATTGCTTTGTGGGAAAATTTTCACATCATCTTAATTCTACTTTTTCTAGCGCCTCTTCCATCACACAACTGTGCACGTGGACACAGAGCTGGAAATTCCTATTTATGAAATGAATCTTTTTGTCCCAAAATGTTACAGAGCAGGAAAGAAAGTGCAGTGATGTTGGTGACAATCAGAAGCAGCTGAATATAACCACGAAGGTGTACAGAAACAAAGCAGGAGAATTAAAATAAGCCCTGAGTGTGAAGTACAAAGAGAACAAAGTTGATTTTCTATAAGTAAAACTCAATCCCAAATGAATTATTAAATTCAAGTGGATGGTGCTCTTTTTATCACAGTCACATGGATTTTAGATTTTTCATGATGTTTTATTATATGACTACTAAAATAATGTGGTATTTCTTTTTTTTAAATAAAATACCAATTGAGTGTAAGCCTTTTCCCTGCAAGTATTTAGAACTGAGGCATCTCTCCAGCTCCCCCCAGTAGTAAGGAGCAACATTTACTTGTCAGGTGCAGGAATATGAGAACTCTGGATTACAGTGATACTAATGACCGAAAGTTCATTTCAATCTACCTGATGAAATCATTATGTCACCTGTCTAATAAAACACACACCCACAGCAGGAATCCCCTTTATGTCTGAACAAACCCTCTCCTTAGGTCTCCCTGAGCACTTTTATATGCAGTGATTCATCTAAGTAGCCTGATTAATGTAGTGGCTTCATTCTCGAAGACGAACCAAAGGTGGCACCACAAATTCATTTTTCAGGGCTAACGAAATAACGCAACAAGAAACAGTTGACTTGATCACACACAACAGTACAAACCCACTCCTGCACCACGGGGGGTGGCCCAGGTTCACTTGTCATTTCACCTGGAAAAAGCAGGATCCTGAGACACACAAAGTCAGGATAGAATTCCCTCCGAGCTCTTTGGTGTGCAGGAGGCGACACTGAGAGCTGAACCTCCATCCTGGCATGAAGTCCCCCCAGAGCTCCTGCTCAGACCCCCTGTCAGACCCTTGCAAAGCCAACTCCAAGGCCTGGCCCAGCTGTGCAGGCTGGTCCAGCAGGTCTTTCTCCTGCCTGAACCCCCTGCCAGAGGTCACCCTGCTTCCCCCCAAGCCAGTATGTCACAGCCAGCCACCTCAAATCTGCTAAAACCACCACAGCATTTTCAAAACGTCTTTTTTTGACACTGAGCAGGTAAAATTAAGCACAAAAACCTTTAGGTTTTGGTAGGACAATGGATCACAGACAGATTTTCACTGTGTGGAGCTATGAGATGTAGGTAAAATGCTGTTCTCACAGGAAACCACCCCCCTTACCCCCAACCAGCTCATGGTTTCACATACATCACACAAAAAGTAGTAATCAAGTCCATAGTGAGCAGGACTTTGAACATCTGTGAGGAGAACCCAGAGACCTGACAGCCAGGTACAAATTCCTGAGTGAGCTTGAACTTCTGAAGGCAGATTATTAATCACAAAGTGATAGTCCAAGAGCCAGGAACTTTGTGGCCGAGCGAGACAAAGAAACACAGGACAGGGTAATTTAGGCCGAGGAAGAGCCAGGCGGGAGGTTTCCATCTCCCACTGCTTTTGTCGGTCAGTCACTGAACAAAAACACCGCCGAAGCTGCTGAGGAAACCTTCACAAGAGGGGGAAAAACTAACGGGGTCACACGACTTTCTGACACCCCCACTTGGACACCTGGGCAAGCAGCGAAGATATAAATAACGATTTGTGCGAGGCACAGGGCGAGGGAGAGTTTAAAGACAGCAGCATCACACACACCCCCCCTGCCCACAGCAAACCCACCTGGTGGAGTCTGGCGAGGGCTTCATGTGGCCCTGGCTGTTCTCCTCCCACACGCTGTTGGCCAGCTCGTTCCCGATGGCCGACATCACCTTGATGAGCTCGATGGGCCAGTCGTCCAGGTCCAGGGAGCGCACCCGGGACAGGTGCGTGCCGAGGTTGCGGTGGATCCCTGAGCATTCGATGCAGATGAGGGCTCCCAGGTTCAGGCTGGCCCAGTCGGGGTCTGCAGGAGGAGGGACACGAGTGATTAGCACAGTGACACACCCACCAAAAAGTGGGGTGTCTCAAAAGATGTATCACTGCACCCCCAGCCAAAAGGAAACTATGAATTAGAGAGAAACGGAGAAACAAAGAGAATATAACTGCAGTGGGTGATGAAGCAGTGGAGAAAGGCCCTGCCTGGGGATCCCGAGCTGCTTGGGGCCAATTACAAAAGGAAAAGGAGAAAAAAAAATTAAAGCACAAAAAGCTCAACAAAAAAATAAATAAGGAACAACAACAACAACGAAATTCTCTCTTGCTAATCACATCAACTGCCTCAACACCCACCTACATCATCAGCTGCACGTGGCTCTTACACCTGACACGCTCTGGGGGGTGTTTCCATCTCCAAGATCAGCACTAAGATGGAAATGGGACACTTGGAGCAGCCCCAGTTTTAGTGTTTGAGCCAGAAGGATTCCACCCACCCAGAATAACCCCACAAACAGCAGGGCTGGGACAAACCTGACGCAAGATGGGAAATTCCATTTCCCGGCACGGTTCAACTCTTTTGCCACTGCCCCGTGTGATTTTAACCCAGATTTGTAGGAATCACCCTCTCTCCAACAAACATTCACTTTCACAAATGCAACTGAAGACACAGAGGAATGTTTGTTGTTTTTTTCTCTCCCCCGCTGTCAGATCTTCTCTTCATGCCTGTGCATCCCGAAGGACTATCCCAAGTGCCAAGCAGGAAGATGGTAATTAACTAAGAGGGCAAGCAATTCTTATTCCTACCTAAATAAAATTTAGACCTGATAAAAAATGAATTTCCAGCGTTACCTTCCTTTCAGGAATATTTAATCCAAAGGCTCGTTTTAACTTTGTGCAAAGTTATTTTTGGCAACCAAAATACATGGAAACCAAACATTTTGTAGTTCTCTGCCACGTCATGTTTGGACAAAACACAGGAAGGGAAAGCAGGTAATTTTAACTGAAAAGTCCCACATTTCACTGTGTGACTTTGATTCATTGATTGGCATTTTTCAGTCCGAACCCAAGAAAAATCCCCCATCTTGTTCCACTCGAGCAGAAAAAACACATCCTTTGTTTAAAAAGTTTCTGTCCATAACAGGTCTTACACTACAGATAATATAACATCTGTATTATGCATATACACATTCCAGATCTCCAAAAAATGAGGTGAGACTGAATTCCTGCCATGCTTTCCAAGCTTTTGGTGTGACAACCAGGGCAAAATCCTTTCCTGAATGGTTCTTCAGATCACCTCCAGTGTTGTTTTGCCAATGGGGGAAACAATCTGAAACACACTGAAAACCCACCAAAACAGCAATTTGTTGGTATGAACTTAAACACAGCAGATGATAATTTAAAATTTGCAACCTGTGGCTCAGAATGAGATCCCTGACCTACAAAGATCAGGGTTATCCTCACAAAAATCAGAAGTGCAATGAGCTCTGAGAGGCACGAACTCAGAATGAAGCAGGAGAATAAAATACCAGTTTGTATTATTCCAATTATTCTGACAGAACTGATGTTAAGGACCTGACCTCTCTCCCAAATACCTGTCTGCTTGAAGCATATCCAGTGTATTTTGTACGGAATAAATCCTTTAAATATTCACCTACTTCAGGGCATCACAGAGTGGTTTGGGTTGGAAGGGCCCTCCCAGCTGGCAGCACTGAAGGAGTCCCCAAAAGCCATAACCAAGAAATGTTGCCCAGGCACTGTTTTGAATTTCAACAATCTGACAACACCCAGCTGAGTGTGAAGATGGCAAATGAGGAAAGGCAAGGGTTGAACTTGTTACAGAAGTGAAAATTGTTCTCACCAATTCATACCAAAGAAACCACATATGGCTAACAAGCTCTAGCTATTCAACATGGTTTTTTTGTTTTTTTTTTAAGAAAATGATACAAACCCAGCTCCCTTTTCCTGCTGATGCCAAGAGTAATTCTGAACTGGAGGATGCTCACAGTACTTACAAGCACAGGGCAGGCTCTGCTTCAGAATGGACATCCAGGTTTGATGGCAAAAGGAAGAAAAAGCCCCCTCAGTGCAGCCAGATGTGCTATAAAGCTACTTTCCCCTCTTTTACTTATTTACAGTTTGCCAATCGAAATATGAGGGTTTTAGCATCACTGAGGCATCCAGATAACAATTTTCAGCTGTCCATATTCTCCAAAACCTTTGGCTCTCTCCTTCCTTCCCTAAGAGCCTCCTCCCCTCTGTGCCTTGCACCTCAATCAGGTTGATGATTTGCAGGCGAAAGCTGTTTTGGGAGCATAACCCCTCCCACTGCCTCCTCCATCTCTCTGGATCCAAGGAGGCTGGTGAAAGGCTTTGCCATGCTAAATCTGAGTTCAGCAGGTGTCAGTTGGGCTAAGCAGAGGGAATCCCTGAAGTGAGGAGCAGATGAGCCAGGGAAAGAAGCAGCAGGGGTGAAGGCATTTGAGTTGCAGCAGAGAGAGAAGAGTCTGTGTAACTTTCCCATTCCTTGAGAGATTTGGTGTTTTTTTCTATTCTGCACATAAAACTGTATCTAGTGATGGGTGGGACAGGATTGCCCAGATTATTACTGTGGTGTTTGGCTCTCAAATACAAAAATACCCCAGAGTAAGTGATGAGACTCCTGGGCTGGAAAACTCATGATGAGACTGTTTTTAAGCCCTCCCCATTTTCCTTTACAGCAGCAAAGACCACGTTTTCCAGGCACCTCAAAACAGTCACTCATGTTTATCCTCTCATCTGAGTAAGACTGGAAGAGCAAAAACCCAGAAAATTTAGCTGGGTTTGCCTAAGCAATTTAATTCCTTTCAGTGGCTTCTCCAGACAGAGAAAGTGCTCTGGGGAAAAGGCACAACCAGTTTCCTTCTGAAATATGAAATCAGATCTTGTGCAAAAAACTCCAGCACCTAAAGAGCACTTAGCCTCACCTCCTGCTCTAGGATGGGCACGTCAGAAATAAGAACTATGACTAACTTTAGCTGGAAGCTGCCCAAGGGTTGGGATGCTGGCAGCACACAGCTGCTGCTGGAATAACATCCAACAAGGCAGAAATTCCCCAGAGAAACAAAGTGCTGCATGAAGTGCTAAAAAGCCAAAGAGCTCTAGAAAGAGGAGGAATGAGAATTCTGAAGTGGAAGATTGATGGCTCTTGAATGGAGCTGAGAGATGGCAACATCTCATATTCCTTTGCTCCCAAACATCTGGCTCTGTGGAAATGCAAACTGTGTAAGTGTTCCACAGGAGACCTGAGGCTTTTTTTGGGGTGAGGACCTGCCAGGCAAGGCAGGAAGGGAGAAAAGGGAATAAAGCAAAGCCCTGCAGAAAAAGCAGCAGGCTGAGGTTCACCTCCTCTGTGTGTGTGTGTTTACATTTTAAAATACATTGCTTTGGGAGCATCTCACGTTTTTCCAAAGGAATGACTGCGGCCTTAAAATCAGGAAGGTCAAATGGCAAGATATATAAATTATAACCCCCATATGTATATATTTATAAAATATAAATATACAGTCAACAGAAAATTAGCAGAAATATTATTTACAAAACATTTACATTAGAAACATATATATTTATAAAACATATAAATATAAAATATTATATATCTAGTTAGCAGGGCCTACGAAAATGCCACCCACAGCTGAAGAGCCAGACTGGAGCAGGAATGAGCTCCACTCCCCTCCCTGTGCTCTGCTCACAGGCAGCAGTGAGTACTTCAAATGAGCTAAATACACATGTAGGTCACTCACAGACCCCATCCCTCTCCTCCACAGCACCACCACCTCACCTGCCTTCTACCTGCACTACATCAAAGCCCTGGTGGAAATCTCAACGACCACCAGGTCTGTGTGAAAGAACACTGATAAACAAGAGTGGCTTTGGGCTGTGGGTGTTAAAATACCAGCCAAACCAACCCTGTCCCCTTGTTATCACGTGCTGGGTTACCCTGGAGTGGAACATGAAGACCAAACTGTGCAAAAGCACTTGCACTTGTGTCTGAATGTCCATTTTAAACTGGCTTAGGCCAGTAGTCAAAATCCTAAACAGCAAATCTTAAAAAATACATATATATATACACCTCCAAATAAATGAATATTTTTCCATTTTAAACATGTGCAAAATCGCAAAAGTTCTCACTTCCAAATATCAAAGAAATAAAAATGCACAAGTTCTCAATCCTTCAGCTCCCACAACTAATTGCTTTAGAGCAAGAGAACTTCCTTTTTGTGGCTTTGTTGCAAACCCCTGGAACTAAAGAGCACCAGAATAATGACCTGAGCTGGGGTTAGTGAGGTGAACCACAGCTCAAAGTATTCTCGAGAACACTCTTCTGAACACTAAGTATGTGTTTTAGAAAATAAAAAAAAAAAAAGAGAAAGAAACACAAAGGGGAAGAAAAAAAATAATCTCAAATCAGTTTTCTAGCATCAAGATATAATGAGCAATGACTTTGGTTTCTTCTGACAAGTAACCCTAAAAAACCAAACCAAAGAAAGACCAATCAAGCTCTGCCTCTTTGAAAATATTACCATGGCACATGTGCCCTCAAAGGAGGAAAATGGAAGCAACTGATGTCAAAAAGCAAACTTTTTTCCTTAGCCTCAAAGAAAAGTACAGAAATGCTGACATTTAAAGTGGCACGTGAAACAACGAGGGTTAAAAATTAGGATGCATCTGATGCAGCACATATTAGGTATAAATTAACATCAAATAAAGTCTGATTAAGCAAACTCCATAATGAAGAAGGAACGTGCAAAGAGTATCCGGGATGCGACACCGAAAAGACAAAGCCTCTGGTGGGTGTTCACAGGAGTCTTGGCCAAGGAGAGCCTTGGCCAAGGAGAGGAGGTCGGTTTGCTCAGGTCAGTGGTTGTACTCACTCTGTGCTTCACAGTCCACGCAGTGGGAGTTGCCTCTGATGTTCCTGATGGACTGCAGGGCCATGGCCTCGTTCTGACTCGTCAGGCGGGACTGCGGAGAGGAAGGAAAGGCATCAGCGACAAGGCAGGACCCGGCACGAGGAGGAGAGACAAGGGCAGCAAACCCACAGCTCAGAGCAAGGTCGAAGCAATGGGAGCAAGAAACCTCAGGTCTTGGATTTGCCTCTCGAGAAATAGCGATGTTTCGGCATCTCCGAGACTTCTGGGGGCTCCAGCCTGGATTCTAACAAGTGGGGAGACTGCACAGGGGAAAGTGGAGCGTGGAAAGGATCCCCCTTCCCAAGAACAGCAGTCACAGGGCAGGTTTGCTTCTGGAGATAAGTAAGAACAGTATTTCCTGAGATCAATTTCTTTCATTGATGTGCATGCTTTTGCTAATGAAGACTAAGGGGTGGTTTGCAAAAGCAGTTGAAACCTTTTTATCACGAAAAGGTCAAGATTTCATCCTATGGCTCCCATTTGAATTCTCTCCATGGTGACCTGCCAGTGACCTCTTACCTGGACCTGGGCAGGCTGTCACAACATACAAACATTTCAGCTCTACCCAGCTGAAGTGTCTGGAGGGCTCTCTGAGAAGCCACCTGTGACCTGCACCAAGGGCTGGACTCTTGGAGACAAAGTGATTCAAGCAGGACAAGGACCAGGTCCTGCAGGTGGAGATACCTCCTAAACCTGCCCTTTGCTGTTCCAGCCACTTCTTCTGACGTGCTTTGAGAACCTCTCTGAGCCACTTACCAGCCACTCTTTATCCTCTTTTGTATCAACATTTCTGTGTAGGTGTTAAGGTGCAAAATTCCTGTTCTGTGCTCCCCTAACACACATCAGAATGTGTGAATCCACAAAAAGCAAGAAAACGTGTACACTGTGATTTTCCTCCACCTCAGTAAGGCATATTGGAAATAAATACACCTTTTAAAACAAAATGGGAAGTAAATTATATTGTGATGATGGTGGTGACTGGTGTTTGATCTACTCTGGTACCTCATGGCAAGGAAAGCAGGCGTTAAATTCAGAATATGAGTCTCCTCCTTGCAATATAAAACCATGACAGACAACTGTTAGGTGGGTAATACTAAAGGATCTACAGGTCTGAACAGTTATTGCCCATTTCTCTCCCACTCAGCACCTTGCACTGTAACTGTGAAGCATTTGCAGACACACTGACTTAAGATGCAGGAGTTCTCCCAAACATGAGCACTGGCTGAAGATGTCTCAGATTTTAAACATTTATTTTGCCAGGAAAGGAGAACAAATCCTTCCTGCCATCATACAGAAGCATTTCAAGGTGGAAACCTGCTCCTCTTAGGCCATGTTTCCCCCAGAAAGCCCCAACTCTGCTATGGGTGTAACACACACATTCCTCCAGGAGCACAGGTTTAAAATTCACGGTTCTTGATTTTGCTTTCATCTGAATGATCACCCAGTCCCCCAGTTATTCCCAGGGTTACTCTGTGCACCATACCTTGTTCTTGCTGCTCTCACAGGACTGTAAACTGGCCAGGATCTGACTCTCTATGGCTTGGACCCAGGCGTCCCTCTCCTCATAGGTGGTGGCTTCAAAGTGCCAAGTCTGGCCGGTGAGAGAGACGATGATAAACTCAAAGTTCTCCTCTTGCTCTGAACAAAAACATTGCAATGGGAAGAAAGGATTGAGTTAAGGATATGGACAATCAGCTTGAACAATCTCGATTGATGAGAATTTCTGCAATATAACATAACAGCTTTAAGCTGAAGGAGGGCAGGGTTAGATGGGATATTGGGAAGGAATTCTTGGCTGGGAGGGTGGGGAGGCCCTGGCACAGGTTGCCCAG
>JAWWLV010000002.1:4706411-4722240 GCA_035041135.1 Platyrinchus mystaceus
CCAGGTTGGACGGGGCTTGGAGCAGCCTGGGCTGGTGGAAGGTGTCCCTGCCCATGGCAGGGGGTGGCACTGGATGAGCTCTGAGGTCCCTTCCAACCCAGACCAGTCTGGGATTCCACGATACTCTTTTCACCATCATCCTTCCATGGTCAAGTTACTGCATTTAACCCAAGTCCACATTTATTTTGCTCTGCCAAAATCCAGACACTGCCACAGCCCACCCACTTCTGGAAAACCAGAGACACAACTTCTGAGAAGCAAAGGACTGTGCAAGAGAAAACAAACATTTAGGCACAGCCTCACTGCCTGTGTTTGTGGTGTGTGACAGAGATCAGATTTAGAAAACCACACTGAAAATTACCACAGGATACAATTAGTCTTTAACTTGTTCCAGAGAACTCAATTAAGCTGATGAAAATGTAGGGAAAACACGTGTCCAGAAGCACTGACACCTCTTGGTATCTGGCAAGAGCTGTTCTAAAGAACGTTCATGAATCAGTTTGATATCAATTTCCACTTCCAACCTATTTTATTCTCAATATTAAGAACTGTATAAATAGCCACGGACACCTTGCACCAGTGTTTGAACAAGCACAAGCAAAGGTTCAAAGTCACAAAATCATTGAGTGTCAGGTTGGAAGGGACCTCAAGGATCACCTGGTCCAACCTTTCAACACTGGAAGTCAACAGAAGGCAAGGGCTCTTCTCTGCCAGGCACTGTACAATGAGGAAGCACACCCATTACACCCATCCCAGAAGTCAGCTTTTAAACAAAAAAACACTCCTATTTTTCACAGAATCATAAAACTGTAGCACCATTCAGGTTGGAAAAGACCTCCAAGATCATCAAGTCCAACCATTTTCATGGGTATAAATCAGAGACTTGCCAGGCTTAGGGCGTTTCTCACAGGCATTCAGCAATATTTTGCCAGAACCAGAAATAAAAACAAATAAGTTAAGCTCCCTCTTCATCACACCCTCCTCCCTCTCGCAAAAAGCTCTTCTGCTCAAGCACCACCCTCATAACCCTCCATCCTTTCAGGAGGAGGTGCCCTGCCAGGCACCAGGAGATGTTTACAGCACACAGCTTGTGTTATTTATGTCCTGTATAACGTTAACTCTCCTTACCTTTTGCCACTTGGTGTAAATTACCCCCCTAACTTGGCAGATAAGTATGTTTATTAGCAGCCTCAATTAAGGAAATATTTGTGCCATGTCCCACTGGGCATGGCTATGCTAATACTTCTCTCCCCTTTCCAAACCCAGTGTCTAAATCTAATTAGTTTTGAAAATCAACCCTATCAGGACAATAGAGCTCTGCTTTTGCTGGCCCTCAGCTCTTGACAAAGGTTGTGTTCCCCTGGAAGAATTTTATACTGTTTTATGTTGCTACCCACCAGTGACAAACTGGTGATGAAAGGCACTGAACCCCCCCTACCATATGGACTTGTTGTTTCATTTGGGTGCCAAGACTTCTAAAAAACTTTAAAAATTCAGTTTATACAGGATGTAACTTCCTGCACAGGCACAGCACCACGGCAGCAAAGGCATCACTAACTCTGAAACCAAAGGAAGTTTGGGGCTTCATGAATATTCAAACTAAAGGTTGCCCATCAGTGCCTGGCAAATCCGACCCAGCACTGTTTAAAATCACACGTGTAACTGTGAGGAGTGGGAAAATGAAGATTTAATATCTTTATGCAGGTTAAACCACAGCATGCAGAGCACAGGCATTAAATTCCATAAAGATGATCCTTTCCACTCTGCTGCAAAGTCATAAAATCATGGAATCCCAGACTAGTTTGGGTGGGAAGGGACCTTAAAGCTCACCTCATTCCACCCCCTGCCATGGGCAGGGACACCTTCCCCTAGGCCAGGCTGCTCCAAGCCCCGTCCAACCCGGCCTTCAGTCTGTTGATACAGGAGAAATAATTCTGTATTTTAATAGTACTACAATGATAGCAGGTACAAGTGACTCCAGCAGGTCTTAAAACCAGAGTGGGGTTTGTTTTAAGCATAACTCACTGATATTAGATATTTCCCCTGCCTGGAGAATCGAAGGATTGCTTAAAGCCTGGCTGCCTGAAATAGGGAATGGGTGGGACTTTTTCACTTGTCAGTGGCTCCCTATGGAAAAAATCTAAGAGTTTTGGCAAATCCTAAAATTCACGAGAGTAAGATTTCTTGCAATGATAAACAGTGATGGAGGACAGAGCTGTGAAACTTTTACCCCCTTTCCACCTGACAGGAGGGTGGAGCCAGGTGGGGTTGGCCTTTATTCCCAGGGAACAAGTGACAGGACAACAGGACAAGCCTCAAGCTTGTGCCACGGGAGGTTGAGGGCATCAGGAAGAATTTCTCCATGGAAAGGGTGGTCAGGCACTGGAAAGGGGCTGCCCAGGGAGGTGATGGAATCCCCATGCCTGGAGGTGTCCAAGGAAGGACTGGACGTGGCATTCAGTGCCTTGGGCTGGGTGACAAGGTGGGCATCGGGCACAGGGGGGACTGGATGATCCTTTTTCCAACCTAAAGGATTCTGTAATGCCCTTGCAAGGTAGAGTCTTCCAGGGATCTTACACCAGGAAAATCCCCCCCTTGCCCACCCACAGCACTACTTTTGCTGTCAAACAGCCAAGAGGGAGGAGCCCCACGGCCAGAGGATGCTCAGCTGTGCCCCGCAGGCCGGGTGCCACCAGGCTGGGCACCCTCACACCCCACACAGCACAGCTGCAGCACCTGAGCTGCAGAGTTCTCCACCCTAACCCCAGACTGGCTACCTAAAAGCACACAGAATACCTAAAAACAGCTTTAAAAATCACTGGAGAGGCTGCTTTCTGCTCCAAACCTTCAGAACCCGGACTGTGTGGATGGAAGTATTTTTGGTGTGTAAATAGGTGCGACTGAGCAAACACGAGCTGAGCACCAAAGCAGATTTGTTATCCTGGACTGTCATTTCCCATCACTGTTCCCTTTTTTGAAGGCACAATTATCTGAGCACGTGGCTTTAATGCCCACAATGCTCGTTAATTCGACATTTGCCCGGCACAGAGGCTGCAGGGACCAGCTCAAAGCTATTGGAGAACACTGAACCTGCAGTTTTTAGTGGGGGGGGGAGAAAACATCCAAATAAAGATTCATTTCCCTAATTTTAGCATTTCATTCTGTGTCTCCAAACTCTCTGGGCCACAGCCAGCAGGACCACATTCCCATACCACGACTCAGTTTGATGAGTAAGATAAAAGATCCCCCAAAATAGACGTGCCCTAAAAAAATCTTTGTCCGTGAAACACAAGGGAATTCTATATATTTATTTCCCTGCTGCCATTTAGTGACAGGCAGATAGAAAATCACAAGCTTCTCGAGCAGTAAACCTGGAACAACAAACATGCTGATTAGAAGAAAAATCTGGCTGGGAGATAAAACCCCGCAACTATATGGAAAATTAAAAATTACTAAAGAGGAAAGCAGGGGGAAAAAAAAAACCAACCAAAACTTATCTGACAATCATTTTCTCTCATTTTGTACTGAAAAGACGAGAAAAGGAACAAAAAAGACAGTTTAGCAGCTCTGAAAGGTAATAATTTTCTGTTTAGACTGAGAAACAAAATAAAAATATACTTTAAAAAAGCTGCTTTAACAAGCTGGAATAAAATCCCAGTTTTGTTTCATGCTCACACTTTATTTGGCAGGGAGAGCAACCAGCTGTAATTGTGCAAAAAAAAAAGGAGGGTGATATAAATCACCAAAGGTTAATGACCAGGATGTGAACAGAGGGACTTGTTTACAGAAATAGCTCGCAATTTAAAATTTACAAGAGATTTAATGCCACCGCTTGGCAATCACTAAAATCAACAGCCCAGAAAACAGTGACATTAAGAAAAATATTACAGTTATAATCATTCCAAAATAAGTCAATTAGTGTTAGGGCAGGCGCTCGCCATTACTTGACCCATTTGGTTTGCACTTAAGTGAAGAGAAAAAAAAAAATCCCCCTCCCTTCCAGCAAGATTACTGAGTTGTGACCTATTTTGCATTCCCTGTTTCTTACACCATCCCTCTTCCATGCTGCTGGAGATGGTGGTGCTGGAGTGGTTTTTTTTCCACCCCCTCTCCTTGCCTGGTTTCCAAGTAATTCTGACCTTTGACATTTGTAATCACAAAAAAAAATTATATATATATATATATATATATAAAAAGGCAGTTTATAATTGTGTTGTTCAAATGACGGTGGAGGTGTGTGGGGAGGGGGGGGGAAATAAATATATAAAATCCCATGTGCTATTATACAAAAGGCATGACGGCTGTCTTGGGTGGGAAAAAAGCAATGCAAGTCAATTTGTGAACTCTGGCACCGGGTGACCTTTAGAAATACAACAATATCCAGAATTTACAAGCAAGAGCAGCACATGCAAATGACCCGGCACTGTCTCGCCTCTGGATTAGAGCTGCAAAGAGCATTATGGAGAAGGCTTGCACAAAACAAATTAAGATTGTTACTTAAATGTCACGGCACACTATTGTATTTGGCTACAGATCATTACACCTGATACTAACACTTTTAAAAACTGTAATAACTTGGGAAATATTACATTGAGTGCCCGCACGGAGAAAGGGAAAATATACATGTATCTCCTAAAAAAAAAAAAAAAATATAAAGAAAAGGAGAAAATGGGTTCCTGGAGTAATTTAAACATCACCACTCCACGACTAGAGGGAAAGGTCAAGATTTAAGTAAGCTGAAAGGAACACGAATGGCAAAGTAAAAGGCACAACCAGAGGGATGAAAGGCCCAGGTGGAATGACTCTGCAAACAGGGGTGGGACACGCATGCTTGGGGCAAAGCTCATTTCCATGCCCACACCGGGGAAGGGACAGAGGCAAGGAGCACGGAGTTTTGGAGGAGAGGGTTTAAAAAAAAAAGGGGGGAGAGAGAGAGGAGGTTTCCATCTGGGACGGGTGGGTTTGTTTGTTACCTTCGGTGTTGGTGCTGCTGCTGCTGTATATATTTCGCAGGCTACCAACACGGTTTAGTTTCCAAGCTTTGCGTTTGGCTGCGTCCAGAGAGCAGGAGGGGAAGAGAGAAAAGAAAAAAAAAAAAAGAGAATAAAAATAAAGGAAAAGAAGGGGACCAAAAAAAAGAAAAAAAATCAATGAGAAAGGGGAGAAAAGAAACATCAAAAAGCATGTGAAGTAAAATACAAGCGCGAGCCTGTTAACACACGTGAAGAGCTGCACACAGAAAATGCACACAGGACCACTCAGCCTCTCCAATCCACAGCCCAGACAGAAAAACTCTGGAGAAGGATTGTTCTTTCAGTCTCTACAACGTGACACGACAATATTAAATGGATCTGCTATTGGAATAGACAAAAACAGACCAGGAGAAGTATAAAAAAAGGCAGGAAGCATCTGTGCAGAAGATACAAGACTAGACAAAATAGCTGCTGTAAAATGTGATTTAATTCACGACAGAACAGCCTGACAAGAGCTCCTTTTCCTCCAAAAGCCTGTAGGCTGCCTGGAGTTCAGCCTTAAACCTCCTTTTTACATCACCACCTTTAAAAATGGAAGTGATGATGTAATGACCTTAAATCCTCCTAACAACAAATGCTATTTGTAACGCTGAGCTCAGAGGCATCAGAATCATCACAGAATCCCAGAATGGCCTGGGCTGGAAGGACCTTAAAGCCCATCCAGTTCCACCTCCTGCCATGGGCAGGGACACCTTCCACCAGCCCAGGTTGCTCCAAGCCCTGTCCAACCTGGCCTTGGACACTTCCAGGGATGGGGCAGCCACAGCTTCTCTGGGCATTACCTAATTATACTGAAGAATGTCAAGCAGATATTGATGCAATCGATGTTTGTGGTCCTCCCTTCCTTCCCCCCTGGTAAATCACTGCAAAATCAAGGTGTTTATTTGGAAAGGGGAAAAAAAAAATAAAATTGATCCTTTACACAGAATAATAACATCCCTGTTTTATCAGAATTGACCCAAACTTTGAGATCCTCTGAGCTCCCAGCTGCTGCTTCACAATTAGCAGAAAATATTGCTCAAAAACACTCCATCCCTGTGCTCATTAGGGGAGAGCACATTTTCACCTTCTTTAAAATCGACGTGTTTTGCCTCAAGAGTGAAATCCCAGCGTGAGAAGGACATTCAATCAACAATATGTTTAGGCTGGGATTCATCAGACAGGAACTGCATGAAACATCCAAGTACACCAGGACACTGCTGAAAAAACATCCCATGGATGCTCCTCACCCTTCTGGGACGACATGGACATCACACACACAACATACCGAGTACCGGGATAAAATAATTTAAAATTTTTCTTTCTGTATTTAGGAGGGAACTTTTTGACGAAAGTCAGACCAAACGGCTGCTTCCAGGGAAAAGGAACAGTGACGTGAAGTCATTCCAATCTTTAACAAAAAGCCTGATTTTCAGCTGAAGAACTAAGGCTGTTAAGCTACATGTGGTTTTAATAAAGCCATCTGCAGGCTTTTATGTCATATACTGAAAAGGAGGACTGGATTCGCAGTGACATCATCAAATCTGAAAGTATTTTCACTGGGTGCATCCTTCAACCTGAAAAAACCCTTTCATTTTAAGACCTGTTTAACAAGTCTCAGCACCTAGAGAGGCACAATTGCCCAGCAGAAATCTTGTTTTTCCCTCTAAAACATTTACATATAAATAGGCAAAATCGAGGTTTGGCACCCCTCTGAAGGGAAGATGGTCTCCAGTGCACAGAGACCCTTTCCCAGTCCCTTTTCCATTTTTCACACTTTAATGGCACGTTTGAGCCCGGCTGTGTGAGCAGGAGTGAACTCTCAGCCTGGTTTTCTATTAACCTATTGATGAAATAATCCATTTTAACGTGGTAGGTGTCAGGTCTTTCCCTTCTCTTTAAACAAATGGACTTCTCCCCCAGTCATGCTGAGGTCCTGCTACATCCCAGAGTGTCCTTTCCCATCGATTAGGCTCCAGCCTGTTGGCTCCAGGTGCTCTCCAAAGTTAATTCAACAAAAGCTCTTGTTGCCAACCCTAGATTATATCTATATACCTATATCCATGTTTACCTATATTATATCTACATCTATTATCTATATCATATACACACTTAAACAATCAAATCAACCCCAACTGGTTACCAAGAGAAAGCTGTAAGAAATACTCCATTATTTAACAGCAAAACTCACTAATTCGAAAGATCCTTAAAGCAGATTGATTTGAAGTATCTTCTGGATGTGTGTTTTCTTCCAAAAAAGCCACTAAGAAGCATCTCTAACTAGAGATTCCAGAAAAAAAACCCCGAGAAAAACACCTTTCTCAAACATCAAATACCTGGAATGAATTTAACTATATAAACCATATCACCAAGTGCCACATCTACTCAGTTTTTGAGCACTGCCAGGGATGGTGACCCCACCACTGCCCTGGGCAGCCCTTTCCAATGCCTGACCACCCTCTCAGCCAAGAAATTTTTCCTGATGTCCAACCTGAAATGGACCCACACAAATTTGGAAGGGTCAGAAGTGTTTTTTCTGCTGTGGTTTTCCTACAAAGAACCTTAAACCACTTAAATCAAACACACCAGGACACTGGTGAGGTGAAGAACTGCTACAGACTGCAAATGGGGAAATGCTGCAGAGCACAGAGAGTGTGGAGATCATGAAAGCCTTTGCCATGACTTGGTAGGCACTGACTGGGCTCACTGTGCTTTTCCAGAGGCAATTCCACTGCCTGATTTCAGCTTTCTAGGCCCTGAGCTGCAATTTTTCCATTTATGAGGCAGGGACTGTGATGGACACGCTTTGAGGTGGGAGCTGTACAGGTTACTTAATGGCTCTGCAGGTCTTTGAACATCCAAAAACAAGCAAAAGGGAGCCCTAAACACTGAATCCATGCAGAAGAGACTTAAAACCCAGTGGGAGATGATACATGTTGGGTCTCTCCATGACAATGCAGCTCTGGGAGGAAATCCAGCTGGATCTGGAGACACAGGGAGGCCTCCCTTTGCTGATGGTTTTGAGGACTCCACTGTGAGCTGAACTACACCCACTTAACACACATTCTGTATGTAAAACAGCCTCTCACATCTTAGAGTGCAAACAGGCATGTTGGCATCACAGAAGAAAACTGGGCTTCAGCACAACCTTTTGCCAAGACATGGAGTGACTGGGAATCGATTAAACTTGATCACTCCCAATTACCCCCTCTCCTTGTGCAGGCAGTAACTTTACAGCTGTGACCACCCCTCTGCAGACAGAATCTCTGTGGCTGCTTTCTCTGACAGGGCTGCTATTTATTCTCTGTTAATGAATCTACTTGTCCTGTTTAGGTTAGTTAGGTTCTGTAGTAAATATGTTTACTACCACTATCATTGTTTCTAAAAGCAGTAGATGTTTGTAGAAGGAATGTACCCCACGTGTGATCTGAGGATCCATCTGTTTGGTACCTGGGAAGTTCTCTAAGGATGCTCAAGTTACTACACTCGACAAAACCTCATATTAACCCCTTTAAACCTGCACTAATTCAGTTCTTTTTACATTTTGAGAAGCAGAAATACACTTTTACTCTTAGGAGAGTCTTAATATCTACGGTCTCCATGTAATCCCTGTGTAACACCTGCCTAGAGAAACTGATATGTAAGATCTGGGTGAGAGGCAAAGTTGAGTATGTAAGGAGAAACCCCAGGACCAGCTGGGGAAAGGATTCTGCACTTCAGCCCTCCCTTTGCTCTTTCTCAAGTCTTTCTGCACCATGTCTGCTTTCATCAGGGGCAGGTTGGGGTTTTTTTTTTCCTTGTTGATCACCAGAGCAGGAATTTGCCCAACACCACCACTCCCTTTGGTAAGAGGATGGAAATGATTCCATCAAGATGCAACTCAGGAGATTCTTAGCCCATGTAAACTTATCTCTGTGACTGTGAAGGGGCTTGACATTGTTTTACCTTATGTGAAGGCAATGACAAAAATTCCTCCAAAAGGGTTAAAAAAAAAAGGCAGCCCAACCCCCAGGCATATCGAATATATGACATTTAGAAAGTAAAATAAACTGGAAACATTGTGTTTCTAGACCTATCCAACACCTAAATTTTAAAATAAAAAGAAACCAAAAACCCACAAAGTGCACAGAACTTAAAAATCATAGAATCATAAAATCACAAAATCCCAGAATTCTCGAACGGTCTGGGTTGGAAGGGGCCTTAGAGCCCATCTCATTCCTACCCCCTGCCATGGGCAGGGATGATAAATGTTTCCACCATTTCTATAATTCCTAACAAATATGTACAGCTTATCTATTAAACCAGATTTCCAAAGAAAACCTGAACATGACTCTAAAGTTTCCAAACATACCTGTTTGGTGCATGGATGTTCCCAGGACATACATCCCAGGGGACCAAAAAAATGGATCCAAGAGACAGAAAGTATTTCATATGGTAACAGTCCTTAATATGCTCTTTTTAAACTCCAGAATACTCAAAAAACAAGCTGATGTAAAGTAAATTAGTAAAGTAAATTACTAAAAGTGCTGAGTTACAGACATTTCCCCAAACACAAGTAAAATTCTCTGTCTGGTACAAAAAACCCCCAACCCTTTGCTCCAGAACTGAAATCCTTCCCAGCACTCTGTTTTAAATCCAGAAAACACTCTAAAAGTAATACTTCAAATCCCATTAATAGTTAATTACGTTTGGCTTCTATTCAGCTTTGAACATTTCGAATGAAGGGAAAAAAAAATGAAAACACATTCATACTTCTGCTTGTGACAGGGGAAAAAAAGTTCCTCTAATTAAACACTCCTAAAAAATGTTTTTAATTCCTTTTTTTTTTTTTCTCCTTGAAATGTTTCCCTGTCAAAACTTCTGCAATAGGTAAAGGACCCACTAAACGATTTCACTGCTTTTCCAATACGCTATAAACATACAAGATTCAAATCGACAAAACTAAACCGGTGATTGGAAACATTTTTCTCAGTTTTTCATTACCCGAAGCAGAAAATTATGGCCCCTTTTTTTCTCTCTCCACACACAAAAATCCTTTTCAACCACCTCAGAAAAATTGTCTTTTAATAAAAAGCTTTAGATTATGCTATCATATTTCAAAGGCAACGAGCAGCTAATCAAAGGTGTAATTATTTAATGAGTGCCCCCCCCTTGCCACGGAGCTGTGACGGGCTGGCTGTGATCGCTGGACCACCAGCTCCAGTGCTGCAAAACAGCCCTTTGCTCTCCCAGCCCCATTCCCAGGCTTGGTTTCTCCAATTTGGGTTCATTCCACGGGGCCAGCTGAGCTATTATGGAATTAAGAGAATCTGTTTGTCCGGCTTTTTTTTTTTTCCCCGACGCATCTGGGCTTAAAAATACAAAAACAACCGTAAGAGGTTTTTCCTGCAGAGGAAACGAAAATATTGCCCTGACAAAATGTGGTTTGTCAAGACCATGGCTGATTTTTTCACTTTTAATGCTGCCTGACAGTTTTCTGTAAAGCACAGCTGCCCCACTCTCGTAATTCACATGTGAAACCCCCCCCCAAATGTGCTGATTGAAAATTACCTATTTCTCTTAATTGCACTTCAATATTTATATTCAAATAGATCCATATCGATCTACTCCAGAGGAGTGAAGCAGTGCACAAGCAGACCTTGAAACTCCATTCCATTGCTTATATCATGTCTTTTACACCTGGAAATACCACAAGAATAACCTATAATCATCATGCAGTAATTACCAGAGCTATCCACAAGCTAAGCAAGTGTCCAGCACACCTTGGCTTATTCTTGGCTTACAACAGAGCAGTTCATTATAGCTAAGCCTCAAATGCTAAATATGAACTATTCCTATTATACTTCTTTTCTGGTACTAAAAATTCCCTTCTTTTTTGGCTACACTATCAGATTTCACAGAATCACGGAATCATAAAGGTTGGAAAAGACCACTAAGATCATCAAGTCCAACCTTCAACCAAATCCCACTTAAACCATATTGCAAAATGCCACGTTCACTCCTCTTTTGAACAGTCCCAGGAGTGGTGACTTCACTGCTTCACTGGGCAGCCCCTTCCATTTGATCCAAGATATCGGCCCTTCTGGAATTTCAAAGGTATTTGAATTTCTACCCAATTACCCAGATTTCCAGACCAGTGTCATGCCTGTATAATTGGTATCACCAGAGCTCAGGTGACACCACCACCTGGGATGCCACTGGAAAGCAGAGCCGGCGAGGCAGCACTTCCCAACTCTGCACCTTGCAGCTAAATACGACCCCAGGATGAGAGGGGGAGACCCACAGAGACTTCTTCAGACCACCACACCTGGCCAGAGTGGCACCTGTGACAACAAACAAGGAGAATGACAAGGACAAGGAGACGACACCCGTTACAGGCTGATAAACAAGGGGCATTTAAATCCCTTCAGCAAGGATGCTCTGTCTGCACCCTCCTCCCTCAGAACAAAAAGCTGCCACGTTTTGTTGCTGCTGCCAGCACTTACTGTCAAGAAACCAGCTACAGAACAACAGAAAGGGCTGTTGCTGCTCCTCACTGCTCACTTTTAAAAGATACACTCAGTGCAGGCACCTTGAAGTTCCCACAGGCCACAGGTGTCAGAGTGGAAACACTGCAAACTAGAAATAAAATATACTACAATAGCTAGTGTAACTGGGCTGAATTAATGCAAAAAAGAGCATGCTTGGGGTGTTTTTATGTGGTGGAAAATCTGTAACTTGTTTGAAGATAAGAAATATTTACATAGGAAGTGGGATGGGAAAGTGCTCTCTGCACATCAATGAGCTCCACAGCAGCTTCTTGCCAAGGTATCTTAGAAGAAACAAGGGAAAGCTGAGCCAGGACACAGGCAGGACCAATATTTATGGAATTCTTACAGTTCTCATTTACCTGAGATTTTTTTTGTAGATACACGTGATGAAGAGCTTGATTTTTCCAAAGACCTGGGTATACTGCTTATTTTGCATTTATTTTGCTCAGCATTTATTATAATTATTTTAAAATAAATAAAGAAGACTTTGCACTACCCTCTGATAACAAAGGAGGCTTGTAAGTCATCTGTATTCGTTTAAGATAGCAGAAAGGTACATTTAGGCATCACTGGCACTTTGGCATTCCAGCTTTTACTTGGTTAAAAAGAATTGGAACATGGAGCAGAAACGAGAATTTCCATTCCTACCCTCTCCCATCTTTCTCCCTATTTTCTCACCTATTAAATCCATAACATCTACCTACTGTAAAAGGTAAGCTGCCACTAGGCAAATAAAAACTTAAATAAAAAGATGTCACAAGCTGTTTCCCCTCCTGAAAAAGCAGGTGCTGTCCCTGTCAGCTCCTAAGGACCACCAGACACACCAGACTATAAAGCACAGACAAGGTAACTTTGGCAGAGGATCCAAACCTTGCTCGACAACACAAGTCACTTCAGGTCAGGCAAAAGAACACCTTGTGATACCCCATTCTGGGAAAGACTATCCATAAGGCATCCCATGGATCAAACAGGCTCAGCTGTTGCCCAGAGAGGTTGTGATTCCCATCCCTGGAAGTGTCCAAGGCCGGGTTGGACGGGGCTTGAAGCAACCTGGGTTGGTGGAAGGTGTCCCTGCCCATGGCAGGGGGTGGGATGGGATGGTCCCTTTAAGGACCCGCTCCACACAAACCATTCCATGATCCTACCACATCATCCTCTGCAGAGACCCACCCCTGATCCAGGCTCATTAGCAGTTTGCCCTCCAGCCTGGGCACAGATGAGGAACAGGCACACACAGCCCCCTTTTGTTTGTGCTGGGGGAATCACATCCATATGTGAGCAGACACAGCACCGCTTTCCACTGCAGCTTTAGACACAGAACGTGAATTCTTTGTTAATTTTCATCACTTGTAAAAACAAACAGGAGCCAGGCTTCCAGAACTGGGTGCTTAACAGTTCAGCATGTTACTCAGTGGTGGTGCAACTTCCCACATTAGCATAGGGATTCCTTGCTGGAGAAATTCTATTGGAGAGATTTATTGTGTCAAGGTCTTTTCCTACAAACTACTGAGCCACCTTTAATGATTATTTCTCCATAAACCTGAAAGCTTGTGCTAAGACAGGATGGTCACCCTGGAATCATTTAGGTTGGAAAAAAAACCTTGAAGACCCTTTTTGCCTGAGGTTCTACATCATCCTGCACTGACAGAGAAGGCAACTTCCAGTTCCTTCCCTTGACTACATTAGAGAACACAGACCTGCAGATGTCGGGTCCTACAGTACAAGGAGGACAACCTCAGCAACCTGGTCTAGTGGAAGGTGCCCCTGCCCATGGCAGGAGGTTGGAACTGGATGGTTTCTAAGGTCCCTTCCAACCCAAAAATCTGTAAATTTGCATTTTAGGACTCCTCGAAGCCTGAAAAATTAAAATTAAACAGCTTGCTCAAAGCAGGCAATGGGATAAAGCAGCATGGAATTTTCACACACAGTTTACAAAGAAGCCAACCTATCTTCCCACACTCTTTACTCAACCAATGGTTGTGCTGTTACCCAACATGTGCCCAGATGCTGCTCTGTACAAATCCCACAAGCTCAGGGTTAGCTCGTGACTCTCTGCGGCCGCTCTTACGTGAAGGTTATCACTCCTGTAATTTGACTTTTTTTTTTTTTTTTTCAGAAGCTGCAGTTGCAGAAAATCCCTGGGGAGATGCTGTGATTTAGCTTTGGAATGAGGTTGAAAAAAGGAGGCTGCAGTTTGACATTTGCATGTTTGAAACCCGGTGTGTTTGGGCAGGGACACACAAACACCACGTGGCCGCCTGAGCGGGCGAGGAATTAAGAGCTTCCACCTTCCAGCAAAACCCCGAGCAACAACTGCTCTTGGCCTGGGAAGATAAATATTAAATCTTGAATTTACATCAGAATCTGGTGTCACAGGCTCCCTTACAAGCCACAGCTCCGAGGCGTTAACTACTAACTGGCTCAACCACAATGGCTGTTACTAATCGCTTACTGAATAATGGAAGTGACACAACTGATAAAAGGTTTCAATCCTGGAAAAAAAAGTGATTTATGGTATTTCACTCTACTGGCACTGTTATTTGTATGACAAATGGTCAGACAGACACCAGTTAATCTCTGCACACCTCCAAGTCTGATGTGGCAGCCTCTGCCGGAGCATCCAAACAATCAGGAAGCACTCACGACGCGGCCACGCCGGCGCCAGGGGCCGAAGGCTGGGATTCTGTCAAGGCTGAGCCCCAAATCAATTTACCTGATGGGTTTTATTTATTTTTTTTTTTGGTAGGGGGGGAGGAAGGAAAAGGAAAGAAGAGTATCATCATAAAGCAGGGAAGCTGCAGCCCGGCAGCAGGAGGGACCGGCCCCGCTCCTCCAGCGCAGAAATGAAATCATCAATACAAGCACGGCATTAATGATTCCACAAAGCTCCACATTGTTTATGGATCCTCCTTGATGGCAAAAGCCCAACTGCAGAGTCACACAGAGCTGTCACAACTGCTATGGTGCAGCAGAATATCCCCCCTCCCCGCTGTGTACTGCAAATCCCATCTTCCCCTCGTGTGGGAGACAGGGATGGGGAGCAGGAGACAAGGAGTAGGAGACAGGATTTCCCTCCCTTGAGAAATGAACGGGGCTTTATATTTACAAGCAGCCCATCAACAACAGCTTCATCTCATTGGTCCTCTTGGTATTATCCCACTCCCTGCAGAAGTCAAACCTGCTTTATCAAGCCAGTCTTTCAAAAGCAGCAAATCCCAGTGCTGAGCTTCCCTGAGTTTGCTTTATTCCCATGTGTTATTTTTCGACTTTGTGCCCAAGTTGTGTTATTTTTCTTTAAAAACAAAAGTCCACTTCTATAAAACCGATGCCCACTTCTCTTTAACGAAGGGGGTGGTTGGAACTAGACAGTCTTTAAGGTCCCTTTCCAACCCAAGCCGTTCTGTGATTCTAGGACTCTAAGAAAAACAGCCCAAGGAAAGGAAAAAAACCATGCAGGGGGACAATAAAAGCCAGTTTTGCCAACTGAACAAAGTGCTGGACCAGAGATTTGTGTATCCACGTGACGCAGTCGGACTGGTACGTACATGGCTGTAACTCACACTTTGTAAACAACTAACTAAACCCCCCACAGTCTCATCAGATTTACAGGCAGGTTCACAAGCTCCTCATCTCATTCTGCTGTTAAAAAAGTGAAATTTAAAATAAACAGCGTATTACAATGCAGCTAAGCCATAATAAACCCCAGCTTTTACAGGGACGCCAAAGGGTCACACACGATATTTAAAGGTTACACAGCACTTGAAGGGTCCATTTGGATTACAGCCCACACAGGCAAGTTCTCATTGCCTTCTCCACTATTTGCATATATTACAGGCCTCAATGCAGAGCAGCCCTTGGCAAGCTGCAAGATTTTTTTAGGCTGTAGGAGGCCAAGGGTGAGGTATTTTGATCCCCTGCATTTAACCCACGAAGGAAGAAAACTGTAATAAGCAGATGCTGAGGTTCACACAAACAGACACCAGCTGGTAAAAGGGCAGCAGCTTTTGAATGGAGATAACAGATTCCACAGTCATCAGGGACCGGAAAAAAAATGCTGCAGCAACTGAGAAAGCCAAAATGTGAAGACCGTGCACCTCAGTGACACTCAAAGAGCTAAGGATGGCATTTTTCTGTCACACTGACACGGAAGGGACATTAACAATCACAGAATCACAGACTGGTTTGGGTTGGGAGGAACATTAAAGCTCATCCTGCCCTGGGCAGGGACACCTTCCACTAGCCCAGGTTGCTCCAAGCCCCGTCCAACCTGGCCTTGGACACTTCCAG
>JAWWLV010000002.1:4737907-4756213 GCA_035041135.1 Platyrinchus mystaceus
CTCAGCCTGGAGAAAAGGAGGCTCAGGGGGGACCTTCTGGCTCTGCAACTCCCTGACAGGATTGGGGGGCCAGGGGGGGGTCGGGCTCTGCTCCCAGGGAACAAGGGACAGGAGAAGAGGAAATGGCCTCAAGGTGTACCAGGGGAGGGTCAGGATGGATATTGGGAAAATTTTTTGCTGGAAAGGGTGGTCAGGCATTGGAAGGGGCTGCCCAGAGAAGTGGTGGAGTTCCCATCCCTGGAGGGATTTAAAAGACCTGTAGATGTGACATCTGGGGACATGGTTTAGTGACTTGGCAGTGCTGGGAGAGAGGGCTTTTCCAACTTAAATGATTCTACCACTTTTAAGGCTCCCTATGCCTTAGTTGCTGCCTGTCAGCCCTTCTGGAAGCACATTTATCCCACTCATATGAGAGGGGACCATTTTGTTGAGTTATTGCAAAATGATTTCAGACTAACACGGTGTGATGCTGGAAGACAAGGAGAAGAGGAAGGGCAAACAGAGGAGGATGAGGGATGTACTCGCCACTCCAATCAGAACAGGGACATCAGGGACAAGATTCACAACTGCAGAGCCCCTCCTACAGCCCAGGACCACACAGGCTCCAGCTCCAGTGACTTGTGAAAATAATCTCCCCAGGAGAAAGAAAACATACACCTATTAACTACTTAGAAAGAGGTTTTCAAAGGCTCTTGATATCCAGCTGGTCTTGATTCACATTTGACTTCAACAAAATAGTCTTGGACCAATGGTGACTGCTCTGAAAAATCCCCTCTGTAACTTGCCATTGAGGTATGAAAATAAATGGTGTAAAAGGGCTTGTTTAAAAAAAAAAAAAAAAGGCAAATTAAAAATGAAAGATTGAACTAAAATTTGGCTTCAGGCCATAAACTAGGGGGAAACTTAACAGCAAAGATAGTTAAATGACTGGAAAGAGAACACAACAGGGGCTGTTACGAAAAGAAGCTGATGGCTTTTTAAAAAAGGATTTGTATAGATAGCTGGGGAAATAAATTCCGGATGTGAGAGAAGTGCAATTGAGAAATTAAATAAATGGAAAATAAGGATGACTAAGTAGTAGTTAACATGCCCCTTCTCAGTTGTATACTATTATCACATCTATTTTTAATGTCTCTTCAGCTGTCTGCAATTGTCATCTTTTTTTCAGAACTTGTTCCAACCCTCTTTGATACTGAATTAGCTGTTTTTCACTCTCCCATGCTTACAACCACATCTTTTTCTTACTCAACACTCCCCTTTTCCCACAATGTTATTCCATTGTCTCCGTTTTTCATCTCTCCTTATGTGTTGACTCCCCAGTTTCTGAGCCTTCCAACTACCCTTGTTCATCCTTTTTTTTTTTCTGGAGCTCTTTTGGTTGAATCCTGGCATGTTTCTTTTCTTCTTTTCTAAAGCTACAAGCGTGTTTTATATCATACCTGGCTCCTGTACACATTGTTACTCCTTCAGAAGGGCATTGAACAGCTAGAGCAGTGTTCATGTTGGAAACAGTAAGCTAAACTAAGGGAAAAAAAAAGAAGTTCTTTTTGCCTTTTGCTTTCTGGCTCTGAAAAAAAAAGGAACCCAAACATTTAAACTCTCCCCTTTTCCCTTTTATCCTCAAATAACACAAGCTTTCCATGAGCAGCTGAATATTCAAACAATAAGAGGCATCAGAAGTGTTGGTGATTCTAGAGCTCAGGATGTGCCTAAGGAGACGTGATAACACAAGATTTAATAATACCGAAAAAATACACAAGTTCTAACGCGATCTACGGAGCGAACCTGAATTTTTCTTCCTTGTTAACCTTCCAAGTTTGCCTCTTCCTTACCTTTACACCTAATGATGCTCCACTTTAACCTGGGGACTCTTATTTATTAAAAAAGCCCGTTTCAGGCAGCTGAATCCACCATTGTGATGCCTTCAGATGATTCAGCTCCACCATTAAAAGCTCAGTCTTTAATTTCTCCCCCGCAGCACAGTTCCCTTTACCTTCTGGAATGGGAGCTGAGGGTGGAGCTGAGTGAGCAGCACCCCTTGCAGGGGTGTTCTGGGAGCAGACTTACCCTCAGCAGTGCCCGAGATCCCGTCAGCTTTGAAGTTGCTTGTGCTTTTCTTCCGCCGGTGCTTCTTTCTGTTGGCGTGAGGGGAAGGGGGGGGGTCCAGCTTGGGGCTCGTCGTACTGGATATGCTGGGGCTTGAACACACAGAGTCTCCCAGGCCTGTATCTGCAGTTGGGGGGGGGAAGACAAGGAGAGGGAACTAAAACCATTGTGGGATTTAAAGGAATGGTTGCTGCAATCCAAGGGATGACCCCTTGCTGTCTGTTGTCAGCAGCCGCGTTCCTGAGCTCGGTGCCTTCCCAAGCTCCCAACAACATCCATTATTTTCTGGATGTACTTGCTGTCATTAGTATCAGACACACCAAAAAGGAGGTGATGGCAATAAAGGTGGGCAAACAGGGTAACCCATGTGCACCTGGTACAGGTGATGACTCTGATAAAGGGTCACTTCCTACCTGCTGCCAAGGAAAGAAAATAAGCCCATGTTTAGTGTGCTCACTTTCCTGCTGTATCAGCTCTGGTAGCCCAACATCCAATCATTTTAGGACTTAATGGGAATCATTTTCTCCCCTCACCCACCCATTAGTTCACTCAACCAAATCAAAATTAAAGGTAGATGACACCCCCCTCTCATGAGCAGAGACCCACAGTCTCCTCCCTGGCCCATGGAAAGGGTGGTCATACACCAACAGCTTCTCTTTGAGTAGCTCTTGTTTTCAATCTCAAAACAAACAGCCAAATTTAACACAAATTTAGGAAACTAAGTTGTACTTGAAATTTCTCCAACTGGTCCTGTCACACAGTAAATACTCAAGCAACCTTAATCCAGGGTTTTCCCCCAAGGTTGGTAATATGATTTTTGTTCAATTACTGGTCTGGTTGTGATTTTAATTACAAAACTTCACATAAAAGCTACACTGTAAGGAAAGTGTTTGCTATCATGGAAAGTGAAGCCGTTTTCAGAACCTTGTTTAAGTACTGTATTCCAGGATTGCATTTATGGGTCAAATCCTTAGAATCCCCTACACAGATATTCAGTAAATACATTCCCATGAGTGCCTTTTGGGGTTAAATACTTGATGATTGGTTTCAGAATCGTGGACATATGGAAAAGAAGAAAAACCCTTTATATAAAGTTTTGTGCAATATCAACATTTCACTTAAGTTTAATTAAAATGTTAGAAAAATATCAGATTATTTAAAAAGCAGCTTTTTGGTTTTGGGTTTTTTTTGTACAGCTGAATTCCCACATAGCTGCCTATTTGATAAAAAACAAGTTTGTTTTTTTTTTTCTCTCATCATAAAGTTTATTTACTAATTACCCCCTAAGCACAGTTGTGCTGTAAGTTATTAGTGGGGGATAAATTATGTAGCTAATTGCCTGGCAAGAGAGACCAAATCAAACATTAATCCTTTTATTAAGGATATTTATTCTTTTTCCTACGTCCACTAGATTGAAACCAGTCCTCAGGTATTTAACCCCAAAAGGGAGTCATGGGAATGAGTTTACTGTATATCTGTACAGGAGATTCCAAGGATTTGACCCATAAATGGTGACAGTGGCTCTCCTGGAGGGTTTGCTGTCTCCATGCCAGTGCAAACTGTGGCTCCTTGATGCTGAAGGAAGAGGTGATGCAGAAGAGGATTCCAGCATGACCATGGATGCAACTGGGTGTTACTTCTAGTCCTAAATACTGACCTCCAGTTTGATTCCTGGGTTGATAATTAAAAAGAAGGAGAAACCACCCCCCCACAAAACCCCCTTCTTTGCAGCAATGATGTGAAAATTCCTGTGTTGAGTCAAGACTGGTGAGGAAGGGACCTGGCTGTGGCACCAAGGTCTGCCATGGGGCACCAAAAGGCATCTCACTGATTTCCATCTGCTTGTGAAAATGCAGAAAATACCTGAATATCACCGAGAGAGAGCAGAGCACACCAGGCAGGAAGGTTTGCTCACACCTAACACAGTTTCTCAGAGTCCTGACGGACGTCAGTGATCAGTGATGTCCTTGGGCATCCGTACTGGGACCAGTGCTAATCGATGTCTTCATCGGTGCTGAGGCCCTGGCACAGGTTGCCCAGAGAAGCTGTGGCTGTCCCTGGATCCCTGGAAGTGTCCAAGGCCAGGTTGGATGGGGCTTGGAGCAACCTGGGCTGGTGGAAGGTGTCCCTGCCCACGGCATAGGGTGGGGAACAAGATGAGCTTTAAGGTCCCTTCCAACCCAGGCCATTCTGTGATTCCACGATTTAAAATGCTTCGCTTTCCCCCCCTCATTCTCATCTTTCACTTTAGAAAGGATTAAACCCATCTGCGTTCATCACAGTGTCAACCATGACCCATAACATCCTGAAGGAACCACAGACCTGATGCAAACCCACGGAACACATTCCATTTAAAAACGTGACGGTAGGTCCGTACGCTCCCCGTGGCTCCGAATAATTCGGATCACCCCAACCAAACCTGCTGGTGAGCCCTGAGGAACGAGGGCCGTATGGTTTGACAAGCAGCTGAAGAACTGAATCCTCCTCCCCCACAGCCCTCCCTCTCCAGGTAATAACCTGCTGGCCTCGGGTCAAATGGGAGCCCGGCGCTCTCCCTGCCCCTCAACCAGCAGGGACGCGCCAGTCGCTCCCAAACGGTGCCGAGCCCACACTGCTGGTGTCTCCCTGCCCCGGATCCCCGGCTTCCCAGACCACCCTCTGAAGATGGGAGTTATTTAACATTCCCCTGGTTTAAAATATGAGCAATCAGAAGGCGCTGGGGCTCACACGCTGCGCTCTCCCATTTCCCACTCCTTCTCTTGCCTGACAAGGTATTCTTCAAATTGAAAAGAGGGCTCCTGAAAGCCCGGGCTTCGGGAAACTGTAAATGAGTTCAGGCTTCAGCCCGCTGAATGCAATTTCATCCTCCTGACTGAATACAAATAATGCATTTTATTTGGTATCAATTACCACGCCTGAGAACAGACGGCCACTGCCGGCACTATTAAATACGGGGGGGGGGGGGGGGGGGGGGGAAAGAAGGGGAAAAAAAAAAAAAAAGGCAAGGAAAAGGCATGGCAAATTAAAAAAGCAAGCGCCTCATTACTCCCCATCTCAACCAGCTTTGACAGAGGCACTGGAACTCATAAGCTGCGTTTCACTGGGCTGGGATGGGCTGTTTTCCAGCCATCCCGCACGTTCAATGTCAGCCATTAGTTCTTCCCAATCGGGCATCAATGTTCAACACACACCCGAAAAAATATATAATACTAGTAATAATAATAACAATCTGCAGCCTCTCCGAGCTTCAATACTTGAAGTATGAGTCAAAGCAGCAGTTTCACTTTTCACTCGGGAGGCTGACAAGCATGACTAGAGGGGGAATAAAATAACATTCAGCTCGCATAAATATCAAGCGGGCTGCTTGAGACTGATGGGCCAGGAATGTATTCTTAGCCATCATTCTGGCAGACAGGCCCAAGGACACTCATAACTTATTTTACAATCATTTAGTTTCAGCTCAAGTGGAAAACGTGACAACTTATCTCTGCTGACAAGATGCCATATCGAACCTTACAATTAACTCTCCCCCGATTATCTGCCCAGCCCATCATTAGCTCTGAGGCTTTTGATGGACTGTACGGGCACAGCTTCCCTTGATGATGGTCATCATTTGCAGGGTGCAGAGCTCTATTATACGACACTAAGGACAAAACTCTCCCCTTGCCACAGAGCTGGGGTTGTCCTGACCGGCACATCCTCGGCTCTGCAACTGCTGGGCCGTGTTTTGAAGTGATGTGCAATAACACCTGCCTGAAAAACACCTTCTCCTCCAAAATAGAGCATCCTCATGTTTCAGCTCACGTGTGCTGCTGTCTGTGACCTACAGGAGAGAGACAGACAGGCCCATGCCCTCGCCCAGCAGCCAGGGAGCCTTCCTCCCTTGTCTGCCCTCCTCTCTTTCCCAACAGTTACTAACTCCCTCAGCTGCAAGGGAGAGCTGCCACGAGCCATGTCACAGAATCACAGAGTCATTTGGGTTGGAAGGCCCTCAAAGCTCATCCAGTTCCATCCCCTGCCATGGGCAGGGACACCTGCCATTAGCCCAGGTGGCTCCAAGCCCCGTCCAACCTGGCCTTGGACACTTCCAGGGATGGGACATCCACATGCAGTAGCTCCCTCCGCATCCAGGAGCAACAAGTGATGCTTGGTGACCAAAGCCCTTTAAGCTATGAAGAGATGGGATATACAAAACCCCTCCACTCTCTTGTTCACATGGTGATTTTTCTCTACAAGTGCACGACACCTGGGATAAGACAGAGATTGGGCTTGTGCAAGTCCAACTCTCATTTGCTACAAATTACAAAGCAAAACAAAACAGGCAATGCAGCTTTTACTCCAGAAAGCAAGTCCCGTGTCTGCCTCTCTCCAAGATCCACCTTCTAATTACGGACATAAGGGAAATTCCTTTCAATTAGGACAAACTGTGGCACAAGAAAGGAGAGGCAGAAGGGAAGATCTCAAAGACAACTCCATTCGTGCCTCCTAAGGACACTGCAAGAGTCCTGGATTTGAAAAGGTTAAGAAGGTCATAGAATCATCACAGAATGGTTTGGTTTGGAAGGGACCTCAAAGCTCATCTCATTCTACCCTGCCATGGGCAGGGACACCACCTTCCATTAGCCCAGGTTGCTCCAAGCCCTGTTCAACCTGGCCTTGGACACTTCCAGGGATGGGGCAGCCACAGCCTCTCTGGGAAACCTGTGCCAGGGCCTCCCCATCCTCACAGGGAAGAATTCCCTCCCATCTTACCCTGCCCTCTGGCAGCGTAAAGCCATTCCTCCTTGTCCTGTCACTCCAGACCCTTGTCCAAAGTCCCCTTCTGGCTCTCCTGGATCCTCCTTAGGCACTGGAAGATGCTCTAAGGTCTCCCGGGAGCCTCCTCCAGATCGAACAACCCCAACCCTCACCTGTCTGGAACCCCATCCAAACCCAGCTTGTGCTTCTTTAGTGCCCTGGCACAGAATAACAACTAATGTGCATCCCAAATTCCCAAACATCTGCAGCAAGCCCATCTGAGATGCCACTCGAAGCCATTTCCCCTTCCCCGCCTGCAGCACCTGCCCAGCAGAGCTGCAGAAGATGCCAGCACTGGAACCAAGCAGGCCAAGGAAACAAGGGATAATGAGCCAGTAGGAGCACCCCAGGCCAGGGTAAAGGAGCTGGGGGTGCAAAAAGCAGGAAAAGAGACAACATGTAAGGTACGGGAATAGCACAGCACAAAGGCTGGGATACAAAAGTCCAAGAGCGGAGCGTCGTCGTTGGCCCACGGTTCCTATTCTCTCCCACACAGACACAACCCTCTCTCCTGTGTAACCATCTGCAGTGGAACCAAGGATATTCTGACCCCTTCTATCTTCGTGTCTTTTGATTTATTTCATATTTTTGTCAAATCACCTATTTACAAAAACTTGAAACAAACTCAACAGGTGACGCTATTCTCCACAGACCAAAGTCGAGCTTGATCTGGTTTACATTTTTCTTGCATCTTCTTGTTAAAATTTTCCAACAGGCTTTCAAAGTGAAATTAGACTTTTTTGTCAAGCCCAGCTCCCCAACACGGCCTTATTCTCAAGTGGCTGGAGATTGATTAATTTGGGTTTTTGATTTGCCGAAGTGACAAGAAGTCAGAACGTTACAAAAGCGGGAGCGGTGAATGGGATCAATTAAAGAGCAGAAGCAGCAACACAATTAATAGCACCAGGTTCAAGAGGAGAAAGAAAGTGCTGATGACGAAAACAACAGCAACAGCTCTGCCTGCAGCAGGAATCTTTGCTGCGACCCAAGGAAGGCTGGATCCAAAGAGGGTGTTTCAGAACTTTCACTATGCCATTAGTGTTGAAATGAAATAAGGCAAAGATGTCGGTAGCTGGTGGACTGAATAATAAAAAAATAGCTGGACACTTTCATCTTCTACACATGTGTTTTAAATAAAGGTGAGAAAAGCAATCCTTTTATTTAAACAGGGGAAGCAAGAGACGAAAACCATCTGTAGTTGTATTTCAGACCCATTTCCCCGAGCTGAGATTTTTCTGGCTGTGAAATCCACTGCTCTACAGCTTCCCTTTACAGCTATTACCATAAATGTTCTATCAAGTTCTTTATCTTCCTCCTCTGCCTCAGACCGAAGTTAAAGGGATGCTGCAGTCGCACAATGACTGCGGAAGGCTGGAGTCAGGCACGGATGTACAGGACTGACATTAAAACCCCGACAGACCTGCAGCTTGGCAGAAGTCTGTGGATGTAATAAACACTCAGGGGTGGGGGGGAAAGGGGTGGCACGAGATTACAGCCTCCAGGATAAAAATAAGAAAGGCAAATATTTGTCCAGTGCACAGAGCTCACAGCCCCGGCAGGAATTGGGCGCATCGGCCCTCGTCGAGCTGAGCTCAGCTTGGTCACTCAAGGCTTAAATGAACCTGCTGCACTGAGCCAAATTAAAGGAAACTCTGAGCAGAACTGGGGGATGGAGATCAAAGAGCCTCGGGAGCGCTCCCTTTCCATGGCATCTCCCATCTTTCCAGCCGTGTGCCTGGAGCCTGTAAATCACAAAGCTGCCCTGTCAGCTCCAGAGAGCCCCACTGAACGCCCGAGTCGCTGCCTCCTTCCCTCTTAGAGCCATTCCAATTAAAGAAGGAAAACAAAGCTTCCTTCCTGACAAAAAAAAATAAATCCAAAAAACAAACAGGGATCTCCCTGCTTTTGGAGGGTCTGGCATTGTACCTCACCTCGAGGCACGTCTGGGCTGACAGCAGCGCTGCCACCCCGCAGCCTCATCACTCTGTGACAAGGGAGGGACATCACCCACAGGCTCGGGAGAGAAAGGCAGTCTCATGGTGCCCAGGCACAGATACTGCAAGGCTTCAATAATTCTGGAGATAGTAAGACCCTCATTAAGACAAAGTTTTGTCTGCCTCATTCCCTACCCACACACGGTGTTTGGCCATCACAGAGGAAGCATGAAAGCAAAAATGCAATGTAGTGCTTAAAAAACTCCCACAAAAGTACATTTTCCCTCCTAAGGAACAACATGTTACAGTGCTGGAAAAGCAGCATCCTGCTCCCTGGGACTCAAAAGGACTGCCAGCAAGAAAAAAAGGCAACCATGCCCTGTTAACTACCTTCCAAAGCCCTCTTATTGAGTAAGCTCCTTGTATCCAGGAGAAAATTACCAACTGACACAACCAGAGGACACTTCTATTCCTAAGTGACCCTCCTGTGCTGCCAAGATGGTGACAAGCAAAGCAAAGACTGTATTTTACAGGACCTGCAACCTTGGAACAGGAACTGGGAATGAGATGTTCATCCCTCCTCTGCACGTCTCGCCTGCAGCAGGTTTAGGTCAGGAGCAGAGCTGACATAAACCCCTCCCTGAGTGGGCACAGCTTGCTAATTTATCTTATCCTCCGTTCCACCTTTGCATTCCCCCTCCTTTGAGCTGCATGTGAACGTGCCCTGTGGAAAGATCAAACCTGACAAGTTGTTTGAACACATAAGGACAACAAACCAGAAGGAGACGCAAGTCTGGGATGCTGCAGGACGCCACCACATCCCAAGGCAAACCCCACCTCATGGCTCCTGCTGAACAGATCTACAGGGATGCACAAGGCACGCCTCTAATCCTTCTGGCAGAAGGTTTTCACTGGGCAGCATCAGCTCTGAGGAGAGGATGTGATCCTTAGTGGTGTCACCCTGCGCTGCCATCAGTTGCTGTGTGAGCAACACCAGAAGAACACACAAGCTGCACCGTGGTCAAGTGCACACAGCAGTGTGTGACAAATCCTACTTTATATCCTTGGACCAAACAATGTGCATAATAAATTCATCTCAATTACACAGAGAGGGGCACAGCTCCACCCTGATCTAACCCTCAGCACTGTCTCCTAATTGCATTAAAAATCCTCATTTAGCAACGCTCTGCTCTGAAATACAGCCTTGAGGTCTCGAGGCACCTGGAAAATAATGACCCCACGGCTTACTGAATCACTTCCTACTAAAATATTTACCTTGTGTTTCAAGATAGGCAAAGTAAGACAGAGAGGAAGAACTGAGTCTCTTCAAAGAGATGCTCAGAGCCAGAAAGACGTCTCGTCTCTACTCCTGTACTTTAACCTTCAGTCTGTATAACCTGTGGATAACTTCAAGCATCAAACCCACTCGGTAATTGAGAAGAGGTTAGGAAACTCTCCACTGTCAGTCCACAAGACTGCAGTGACAAGCCCTAATATCAGTGTTTTGGAGTAAAAAAAAGAAAATTAAAAAAAAAATCAAGAGACTTTCACCATTAACATTTTCCAATTAAGGCTGAATAATTGCTGTATAGCAAATTGGCTGCTAATTGCACCATGCTAGGCAGGAAAAAGCTAAGGCTTTCCTGGTAATGTGTGCCACGAGCACCAGTGTCAGAAGGGAAAAGAAGTCACGGAAGCAACACCAAGAACACTCTTAATCAAAGGCAAAATCAAACATCTTCCTATTGCAGAAACCTAGAGCCGAAAAGTAAAGCTTTTAAGACACAAAGCTCTGTGTTTGCTGCCCTTTATAGGTGTCAGATGGCACGACTGTCATCACCAAACTTTCTTTTTTAATTTTTCCAATTTAATCCAGCCTCTCTCTGGCTCCTGCCAGCTCTTCTGAGGGCTCAGATAAACCAAAACCCAGGCCCTCCTTTGGCTCTCACAAGACCCAGGCGTCAGAAAAGCCCCTCGCAAACCGGATCCTCCTCATCGACCCGGCCCGTGGGTGGCACATCCAGGGCTGAACGGAGTGATGAGATCAGCTGTGACAAATGAAGGGCCTGGAGACTTGAAAGGAGCTGCTGCCCCACCTGGGGAAGGCCAGGTTCTCTGCGCCCCAGCTGTCCCCCAACAATCAGCGGGTTGTGGCCGAGTTCGCGGCTCGGACCGAACACAGAGGCTCCTTTCACTCCTTGAACTGCAGACACTGTGAAGCAGCTTTGAAGTGTTGGATTCCATAGGTAAGGAATACACAGCATCCCTGGACCCCTCGCTCTGTGATCTGGACTGGAAAGAATCCGAGCCTGCCAAGAGCTGTGCCTTGATGAGACACCTGCCCGGCTCTTAACTGGAACAGAAACTTCATTAAGCCGGAGAAGAAATAAAAGCGTCCCGTGCATTTCTTGCACACACTTCATCCAGATCCTGCAGAACAAAGCCCTGCACTTCTGGTGCACATTTAACAAGAAATGTAATTATTACAAGCACCTATTTGAACTTCCAAAGTGTGGATGGACAAAGAAAAAACCCTGAAATCAGGAACTGCTCCCATGGTGGTCATACATTAATTCTTTACTTTCTCAACATTGTGTTAAAAACACGACTAAACTTTACATAAATTTAGAATGTATATTATTATACAAATTCAGATTACTTAAATTGAGATAAAAATATTTAGAAAAAAGAAAGGTGTGCTGATTTGGGAATCAGTACACTTTTTACTCTTTTCCCTCCTTTAAGTCTTCCTTACAGAGTCCTTAAATATGGAATGCACTGGGCTTATGAGATTTTTAAGCCACATTATTTGTATCAAAGCAGTTCATAAAGTGTCACATTCTGCTCTTGCAGCATTATGTCTTTCTTCTACGCTTACTTGAGAATGAGTCTCTTGATTTATACTCCTCCCTCCAAACATGACTCCATTTTTCAAAGTCCATAAACTCCTGCAGGATTTTGTGTGAATCCAGCTCATGTACTTATATTTCCCTGCAATTACTGCAAACGTTTCAGATTAAAGCAACTTTAAACTATAAACATACAAAATAAAAACCTTGGAAAGATTAAACTCTCTTTTGAATACAAAAGAGATTTCAGGATGGCCTCCCTGATGAAGAACTTCCCTGTCCAGGGGTACAATCATCAATATTAAACCTGACATTAAGGGTTCCACCTTCCTTACTTGAGAAGTCCTGACTTTTGGACAGTGTCTCCCAGCCATGAGCTTAAAGACAACATTTTTCTCCTCACTGCCCTGTCAGGGTAAAGTTTATGCTCCAAAAATAAAAGTAAATTGCTTTGCTTTGAGCTTTTTTCCCCCCTCCTTTCTCCCACATGGGGATGACAGAGGTGTGACAACCAGGCCTAGCTACAGGCAGAAAAAGCACTGATTTACTGAACATTGCTTGACAATCAAGTCAGATTAATCAACATCACAAAAAAGAAATCATCTTCTCCTCTATCACAAGGAACATGTCCTTTGCACCCCTACTTCAGTGCAAACCCTAAGCAAAGCTAAATGCAAAATATGTACTTAAGCATCCATAAGTAAACGTTGGGACACCCCAAAGCCTTACAGTTCCACTCCAAAAGTTAAGTTAGTCACAGAAACAATTTACTGACAGACATTTGGCACTTCAGGCTGTGAACAACACGAAGATGAGCATCAGGTTGCCAATGTCAAATTATCTGAGGATGCAAACTCACATTTCTTGCATTTGGGAACCAAGCACAGGACCGACTTGCTGAATGCAACAATTCTTTGTATTTTAATCAGGGGAAGAGGGAGAGCAGAAAGAAGAGGATCTTCAATGAGAAATGCAGATGGAGAACTGCCAAAATCCATAGAATGTGGCTCAGGATATAAAACAGCAGCACTGGAGAAATATAGAAGTAGCTAAAACTCAGCAAAGCTGGGCAGAAATGCCCACAGACCCATGGCCTCCTCAAACCATGTTATATTTAGGTTATTTTGGGGAACCACAGGCTGCCAAACTACCTCTTCCATGCCTAAATTAAAAGAAATCTGAAATCTAAAATCCTGCGGGATCAGCAAATTTGAGAAAATAACAATTTCTTATTCCTTGGACACTGTTTCATGGAATTTTTAAATATTTCTAGTTGACTGGGCTATTCCAGGTCAGAGCTTGTCAAGGATGTCAATGAAATTTTAATCCTGAAAGTTCCTAAGTACACAGCCTCATGCTGAAAGGGGATGGTTTTCCACAAACTGCTAAAAAGTGGTGCTTTATAACCTGAGTTTCCTCAAGGTATGTTGACAAAGCACAGGCAATAATAAGTCGTTGTTAGCAGAGTTTCCCCAGCTGAACTGACAAAGTTTCCCTCTGGAACCATTTGCCAGAAGCAATTTGTCTGTTGATCACAAAAGGGCATGAAAAGTGGATGAGTGTTCCCTTTCCCTCCCTATTTTAATGGCAATGTAAACTATGTGCACAAACATTGTGAATTTTACTATATTAAATATAAGGAACTGCAGGAAACCCCAGAGTAGCTAAGAAAAAGAAAAGGTGAAAATGACTTTATATTTGCTTTTCAGTCAAGATTTCCTGATTTAAAAAGGAGGAAAAAGCTCTTCTGACTTAAACCATCTGTATACACCAAACACAAATAATTCTGAAATTCGATAATCTATTTGAAATTACGTAATTGATCCCAGTCAACAACTGGCCCATGAAACTACAACAACTCTAAATGGTTCACTCTTTTGATGTCAGATTCAGGTTGAACCGTTTTCTTTTCCAAAACAGAGCAGAAGGTTCCATCATTTAATCATCCCAAGGGCTTAGGATGAGACAAGTAAGGCAAGTTGCAAGGTCTGCATTAATATCAACACTCCAACGACCTCTCACACCCCACGGCACAGTGAGAACTCAATTTTACATCAATAAACCCGAACACCAAACTGTTAGAAACTCAAAAGACACCAGGTATTACAACTTCCATAAATTACAGCCGAGCTCAAATGGCCCGTACGAGCAATTGTACAGTGATAAAGCCTAAGTGGATGATATTTAAACAGATATTTGATTTATTGCAGAGTTTTACATCATGCTAGAATTCAAATGACAATTTACAAGTCTGGAGGAGAGAAATCCCTGTCCCATGTAAAGTGGTGTTTGCAGAGCTCTGCCAGAACAGCTTAATATTGGGTCTTTAAGGAAGGAATCCTTCTCTCTCATAGTCTCAGGACACAGCCTTGGAAGCCAAACTATAAAACCTGACATTTAAAAGGAGAATGAACAAGCTGCTGCTTCATCCCCAGGTAGGAAATAACATCTTCGGTCTTCTATGAGTGAAATCTCCTGAAACTCATTTTTGTGGTTTCTGCCATCAAAAAGAAGCTCTGATGGGAAGTTTGAGGGTCTGTCTCACAGGTTCCTCAGAGATGTACAAACTGTCAAGTGGAGAACAGACAGCAGTGGCTGTCTATGATTCCACTGCAGTGTGCCAGGGGAGGCTCAGGTTGGACATCAGGAGGAATTTCTCCCTGGAAAGGGCTGTCAGGCACTGGCAGGGGCTGCCCAGGGAGGTTTGGAGTCCCCAGCCCTGGAGGTGACCAAGGAAGGCCTGGCCGTGGCACTCAGTGCTCTGGGCTGGGGACAAGGTGAGGATCAGGCACAGGGAGGATCCATGGGCTGGGAGGGCCTTTTCCAACCTTAACAATTCTACAGTTTTATGGAAATAAGAGCTGAATTTGCAGAGGAGGAATCGTGGGATGCACATGGCTGAAACAAACTTCAACACCCTAACAGGTCACAAATGAGACCAGACAACCCTCCTGTTCCCCAGCAATGAGCAACTACAGATAACTCTCTGTGGAATAAAAAAAAAAATCCATCAAGGAAAAGATTTATCAAAGACAAAACATGGCAGGCTTCCAGCAGGATCCAGGAAAACCTCTCAGCCAATAGCTGGAGCAGCAGTAATTGTTCTAAATCTATCAATAAAGCTGAGCTGCTCCTTCATTGACTGCAAACACCAATTTCTTTCATGGAGGATTATAAGTTGATGCTCATGGTCTCTCTAACACCATTAGGGTGATAAACAGTTGAAACTACATCAGGATCTGACACGTAGATCAATTCTGGGTCCATAAAGAATCTACACAAGAGGTTCCTGGACAGGGATTTACTGCCCCCAGTTTTTATTCTCTCTCGCTGCTAAAATTACTTCTGTCAAGTACTTACAAGAGTACAGGGGGGAAGAAAAAAGCAAAAAGAATTAATTTTTCATGTGCTGCTGGAACAGCCTTTTTGAAATTTCGGGAGTTTTTGAGGCAAATACGTTGCTGCATTGCAAATGATGCTGAACAGCAGGTGGGATTCAGCTAAATACTGATCCAGCCTCACGAGCCACTCACCATCCAGAGACAGCAATTTAAGCACCAAACTAAGCTGTCAGGGTTTTTCTCCAAGGGCAGTCACAGGCTTCATGTTACCAGTGCCAAATTATATTAGACATTTAATTTTAAACCTCAGGTACTTAAATGTAAAACCTTACCACAGTAATAGTCATAAAGCAGTGGGGCATTCCATTTCAGAGAATGGATTTTTCTATTTTTCCCCTTTAATTTAACCAGCACCTCCTGTTTTGTGGCTCTGCCCACTACAAAGTAATTTATCTAATTAGGAGATGTTCACAGCTGCTTGAAAGACAGAAGCCCCAGGAAACCAAAGGTCTGGTTTGGAAGACTTTGAAAAGTTCTCCGGAGCCACACAAAGTATTAATTTAATGTGAAAAAAAGGTGCAGAGAAAAATTGAATCCCAATATGTTATTTTGTCTACAATAAAACCATGTGACAATAAGCAGGATATTCTCCAGTACATTGGCATTTGAATTCCAAAAGATGCTTAGCTTCTCACTGTACCTGCTGCTTTCACAGTATTAGCTTTTTATGACTAAAATTCAAAAATCTTTTAATAGAGAAAAAACCCCCTGAAATTAAAAAGGGTTTTTGATGCGTCAACTTGCCAACATAAAGGACATTTCTGAGCTTACCCAAAGATGATACACTGAGAGCAATCAATTATTCTTGAGGTTCTGCAGCAGCTTTATCATAATACTTCTGATTCTGCTGACCCTTAGTTGCCTAAAAATCATTGTTAGTCCAACTTTCCCCCTTATTTATAAAACAACCTCTTTTTTATTATTGTTTTTTTTTTAAATATTGGAACGTCTGCAAGAAATTATTCCAGTCAGGTTATTCACAAGTAACCCCCAGTCACCTGCAATTTTAAAATAAGTATTTCCTAGGTAATTCTAGCTGTCATCTCTCCTGAGCCATAAGTAATCACACATGAGTGTCAAGTCAGAAGAAGGAACTGCACATATGTGGGAGTGCAGAGCTGGGGAGGAGAAATCCCTTCACCAGGGATTTGGAACCAGCTCCAGCTCAGCAGCAGGAGCCAAAGATATGTTCACCAAAAGAAGGGGCTGGGAAAAGGCAGGAATTTAGGCACTATTTCTACTCTCTTAACATTTTATTTCCACGCCACTCGTGGGAATTCAGTGAGTTCTGCATCCTGAAGGCTTTTCTCTCCTGCAGCCTCGGTTGTTCCCTCTGGCAGGGATGGCACGTGCTCCCCTGCCTGCAGGGGTGCCAGGGGGCACAGCACTGCTCACTGCACGTGGGCATTCACCTGCTTTCCTTCCACAGCCAGCACCCAACACCCTCCAGCCTGCCTTTGAGGAGCTACAGGATAAAAGAAAGGTGCAAAAAACCCCAAAAAAACAGGCCCAAACTTTGGCCTAACCTTTTAGAAGGGAGGCAGAATTGGGCTGGATTGAAACAACAAAGAAAATATACAGCCTTAACTGGGAAAGCAGTTCAGCACCCAAGCAGGGCAGTGCTGCCTGCCCTGCTCCAGAGGAGAGGGAAAGCTGGGTGGACACACAAAAGAACAGGGCTGAAGCATTTAACTGATTTTACAGCATCCCTGCCTTTCAGTGAGGCTCCAGTCAAACCTGCTTGCTTTATAAAATTCTTAGGCAAAATCTGGACTATTTTTAATGCAGGTGTCACTCTCCTGAAGGTGCTGCCCACATGTTTACAGCTCCAGAAATGCAGGTGCTTCAGTAACTAGGACTTGAATGCCACTCAGAAACAAGGTAATGGTGGCTTTAACCCCTCTGTTCTCATAAGGTGGCACTGAAAAGCTGTTCAGAGCTGCTTAAAAACCCAGAGACAGAACCAGGGGTATACCCAGCTTCAGACCTTACACAGACACACATTACACACTGGCACAGGTTGCCAAGGCAGGTTGTGGATGCCCCATCCCTGAAAGTGCCAGGTTGGATAAGGCCTTGAGCAACCTGGAATAGTGGGAGGTGTCCCTGCCCATGGCAGTGGGGTTGGGACTAGATGGTCCTGAAGGTCCATTCCAACCCCCTAATATTCTATGATTCTAGAATATATCCACATGTATATGTATGTATGTATGGGACATGTGCAGTAGTTCTCATATCCCCCTAACTCTCCCCATTGTAGGGACAGCCATCACAACCAGCTTTCCTTTCCTTCCCCCCTGTCTTATTCACATTTCTCCCTGCTATCCATATTCTCACTTTTTTCTCAGTTTTTTCCTCCACACACTCTTCTCCTTTTCCCCATTCCCTGAACTTTCCAAGGTTTCCTCACCTGCCCTTTAAGCCCCTTGCTGGTATGAACCATCTCAGCTGCACACCTGAGCCCCAGCCCACCCACCTGGCTGCTCCAAGGATGCTCTAATTTGCATCAGGTCACCCAGAGGTGACCAGCATTACAGCTCTGCCCTTCCCAGACACTCCTTCGAGGCCAGAGGCACCAAATATCACATCTACCCTTCAAAAAACAACCACCCCTGTCTCACTGCTGCAATGTAGTGATTGCAAAGCACCATCTGGAATAGTGTTTGGTCCTTTTAATACTTTTAAATGCTCCACTGAGGAAACACTACAGCTATGCCAGGAGAATGCAGGGATTATAGTGAGAGCACAGCACAAGGAAGGACACATGGATGAAAAGATCTGGAGGATCATTTACTGCTAATACCTACTTAATACTAATACCTACTGCTAATGCCCAACAGGGTAAGGAAATCAGAATATGAAGCCAACAACATAAAATATGTGGCTGCCCCATCCCTGGAAGCGTCCAAGGCCAGGCTGGACGGGGCTGGGAGAAACCTGGGCTAGTGGAAGGTGTTCCTGCCCATGGCAGGGGGTGGAATGAGATGATCTTCAAGTTCCCTTCCCACCCAAACCCTTCTAATGATTCTTTTTTCAACAGGAAGAGATAATGTAATTATAATACTGCTTAATTTTAATTTCAGGTGCATTATCACAGAATCCCAGAATGGTCTGGGTGGGAAGGGACCGTAAAGCTCATCCAGCTCCACCCCCTGCCATGGGCAGGGACACCTTCCACTAGCCCAGGTTGCTCCAAGCCCTGTCCAACCTGGCCTTGGA